>OY992531.1:160918334-161181222 GCA_963921185.1 Dasysyrphus tricinctus | reverse complement strand
TTTCATATTTTGTTTCACCAGTTACGTCTCAGACGTCAACCCAAACCACAAACCCACTATTCCCCACACGCCCCTTCGCCTAACGGCATTCACATAAAGCATAACTGTTTCCCACGCCATTTTCGCTTACCTATCCAAATTCCAATCACAAACGGAAACACCCCTTGTCCCCTTCATCTACACAAGCTTTATCATATTTGGTTGAACCCAGACGAAATAAGAATATTTCTAAAACAATATTAACTGTGCAAACGAATGCACTTTACAATTTACCTGAAGCATAATTCAAAGTTAAGTTAGAATCTTTAAGTCAGTCCATTTTCAATATTCTAATCGTGAGGTGCAGCCTAGCTCAAGACAGCGGCCTCCCCTTAGACTCTATTATAATATATACAGGGTGTCCCGTAATGAGTGGATAATACTGCAACTGGTGATAGCAGGCCTTATGACTGCTCAGAAAAAAAATAGAAAAAAAATATTTTTCTTGTGGTCTCCATGGTATAATTTATTTTCGGAAAATGTTAAAAAATTCGGGGTCTCCTAAAATATCTAATTTCAACGGCCACCCATAAAGGATTCTTATTATTTTTGTATTTTTATAATTTTCTTGAATAACCGTTCTAAATGATGGGTAGTAAATTTTAACACCAGCTGATGCATTTTTTGTGTTATAATTTTTTAAAATTATTTTTTTATTCAAAAATAATTCAATATTTTTTTTCACCAAAGTTTGAAAAATCATAAAGGGACAAAAATGTATGAGAACATAGCTAAGTGGCAAATTTGATAAAAATTGGCCTGTTTAATGTACTTTCCAAAATGGTATAACACATGTTTGTGTCTACAACCATAACCAACAAAATTGGCATTTGATCTACTATAGTAGTTTTTTAACATTTTATCAGATGAAATTAAGTTACTAAATTAAGTAGACACTACGACGACGAATGAATGACTAATATTGTTTTTTTTAATTTTTATTGCATTAAAAAATAACCGTTCTTAAATAAAGGCAGTAACATTTAACACTAGTTGCTGGATTTTTTTTTAATAATTTTTTTAATTAATTTTTTAATAAAAAAATAATTAAATATTTATTTTCATCAAAGTTTGATGACTACAAAAATTTAGTTGTAAGGAAAAGTCAATAGATATACCAGTGTCACTATTATGTCTGCTAAATTCAATACCTAAAATAATAGTATGCACTTTCAAAAAGGTTTTGATTTATGTATGGGAAATGCGATAAATAAAAACAACAGTATTAAAATTATGATTTATTTGTATTTTTAAATAAATTTATATCAAGTGTTCAAACTGTCCCCCATTCACTGTGATACAGGCTCTGCATCTTCTAATGAAGGACCTCTCAATAAAACGAGCATATTGGCGCTCATTTATTTTCATCACAGCGTCTTGAACACGACGACGCAGTTCCGTAATGGATGTAATTGGTTTAGTATAAACCATTTCTTTCAGGCACCCCCAGTAGAAAAAGTCCAAAGGATTTAGGTCTGGCGAACGTGGTGGCCACAAAATTGGGCCCAGACGGCCTATCCACCTGTTGGGATACGTTCGATTCAAGTACCTCCTTACATTTACAGCATAATGAGCAGCACATCCATCGTTTTGAAGCCACATTGAATTCCTTAGCTCTTCGGGCACTTCTTGCCCGAAAAAAAAAAAATTGAATTATTTTTGAATAAAAAAATAATTTTAAAAAATTATAACACAAAAAATGCATCAGCTGGTGTTAAAATTTACTGCTATCACCAGTTGCAGTATTATCCACTCATTACGGGACACCCTGTATATATAGTAAAGGCTAATTAAATAATAAGCAAATAAATAAACAATAAAAGAAAAAAAAAAGAAAAAAATAAATATTTTTTTTTTATCACGAAACCGCAGGCCGCGATCGTGATTGGCGCAGTGGGTCGAGTACGCGAGTTTTTTTTGACTCGATAAAGAAATTAAAAAAAAAAGAAACGCGTTAACTTTTTACTTTTTAACTCGAGAGAAACAAAATGCATGAGTGTTAATATCCGTACAAGGAAAACCAAAGTGCATGAGTGTTAGTATCCGTACAAGCAGTAGCGTAGCTTGATGGGCGAGGGCCCTGGGGCAGAAAATGAAATGGGCCCCTTAACAGAAATTGGTTTTAGATGATAGGTATGTAATGTTATGGGAGTATTTTTACAATCAAGGATTTGAAGAAAATTATTAAATAATGTTTCCTTTGGTTTTAGTGGAGCGAATGCATTAAGTTCACATATAAAAATTCACAGAATTCTATTTATCTAGGGGAATTTGTTTAAATTCAGACACCTAGAAAACAAATACAAGTACTCAGGCATTATTTAATAATTTTCTTCAAATTCTTAGTTATAGAAAGCCTGAACACTGGCATTTGTTTTCTAGGTATCTGAATTTAAACAAATTCCCCTGGAATATACCTACATGCAATACACAGAAAGAAACGACAAAAACAAACACGAATAAAACTCAAAAGTCATTTTTCTACACGTATGTAATTAATAATAATCACCCCAATAACGGAATCACATGAATGAGCTGCGGCGAGGGAATCAGACTCAATTCTGACATTTTTACTATGAGCGAAATGTCAGAATTGAGTCTGACTTTTGTAATCAGGGTGAATATAAATAGGCGTGTTCAGGAAAATGAGATCTCAGAGCCCTCAGTCATCTCAGTCTCGTGAATAGGATTCCTCAGAAATTTTGCTGTCAAATAACTGAAGAAAGAAAATATTGGATTCGCTTGCTCAGTTTTTGACACTGAGCTGTTTGAGATCCCATTTGCCTGAACACGCCTTATGAAATGTATTCTGTCGAAAAAAGAGTGAAACCGTTTCCAAATAATCTGCTAGAATAATCAATCTCGGGCGTATAACAGAGTTCCAGAAGCAAAGTCAAAACGGCACTGTTCGTTTATGATCCCAGTAGTCAGTTTTTATGGATTTTTTAGTTTTGCATCGCATGAAAATATCTGTAAAAATGATATCACTAAATACTCCCATTTCTTCTAGTTGAACTTCTCACTAAATGGCAACTTATATATACTTCTGAGTTTATTCACAAGTCGAAATCTTTACAAGAGGCAGGCATTTGAAAACAATATTAAAAATAAAACACATACCTACTGAAAACAAAATTTTTGCTGTCAAAACTGAAAATCCTTGTCGTTTTAACTTGAAATGTATGTATGAACCGCGATGGATCGATTTTTAATGAAATTCAAGTATTAGGACGAAAACTCATAGCAGTTAAGCATCTTCTAGATAAAAGCTTTAACAACAACTTGGACCGGCAGATAGGATATCCAAGGTTTTATCTGTTGGATATTATTGTCCGAGATATTTGAAGCCAAAATTTGAAACTTATCTGGCAAACAATTTTCGGATAGGCTATCCCAGACTTTATCCACAAGTCTTGAAACTGACCCATAATATTCAAAACAAACTGAGCCAAAACTATCTTAAAGAAAAGAAGATCTATTATTTTCGCTTTAAAAAATTGTTTCTGTAAGTTTCTGGGGCCCCCAAACCTTTGGGGCCCTGGGGCGCCGCCCCAGTTTGCCCCTAGGTAGCTACGCCACTGCGTACAAGGAGAACCAAAGTGTAAAGTTAGTATCCGTATAAGGATAAACAGCAGTGAACATTTTTGCGATTCGACAAAGAAATCGTAAGTTCAAACAAACGCAGTGCTTAAGATAATAAGTACGATTCGTGAAGTACATCATTTAAGTGTGCGCGTATCAATTTAAAAATTAGCCGAAGACGCAATTTCTATTTGCAAAGAGCTAATAGAATGGCTCAACTGAATGTGGAACACAGTGGCGATTCCTCTCAGTTGGCTAGGTTGGCTGCGCCAACCCTAAAATTTCGTCTTAAATACACGTACTACAAACAATTTGTTTGTATTAAAACTTGAGAATAAAATATCCTTTTATGTTGATAAAAAAACAACACCCCAATCCGTTTAAATCCTTATAAGACCAGCAAAACCTATTTAAATCGAGCCATTCACTGCAACCCCTACGTGATATATTAATCCCATACAAAGTAGGAATCTCTTTTAATATTATTTTTCTTTCAATACTGGCCGTGTTGGCTACACACATTTGCGCCAACAAATCTCATACAAACTACATTATATTCCCGATGTGCTGTGTCACTCTATCTTTAAGGACAGACCCACAAAAATACCCACACAGGTTGGCTCTATTGAAAGAGCCAACGCCTGGGTAGAAAAATGTGAGTTGATTGCCGACCAGTACCCACCAGTGGAGAACCTAATGATCTGAAGAAAATGTTTTAGTTCGAATTTTATATGGTTAACTTGAAAAAATCATAACTCTCATTCTACTCATCCGATCTTCAAGGTTAAGGTCTTTAAATAAAGCCAAAATAACACGCTACATTGTGTGAAAAAATCATTGAAAAGGGGTAAAAAATTTCATACTAAAGGGGTGATTAAGTCTGCCTTCAATTCGATTTGCAGCATTCTAAATTCAAAAGTTGATGAAAAATTTCACAATTTGAAAAAACAAAAAATTCTTATTTTTTGCTTATTTTCTCTTCCAAGATTATGTTATACAATGTTTTACCATCAAACCTACATGAGCGGTGCTAAAAATTTTTTAAATGATTTTTTTTACAAATAAAATGCATTTTAATTAAAAAACTGATCGACATAGCTTCATTAATATAATGATTACTCAAACAAATCTGCATGAATCTTTATAATTAAGGTTTTTAAATACTGTCAGTGAGATAATGGTTAGATTTATAAAAAAAAATAATTATTTTTTACATGGTAACTATGAAAAAAATGTAAAAACAATTTGAAGTAATGTTTTTTTACACCTAATTAATGGTATTAATATCTAAAAATTTCATATAAATATTGAACATAGAAAAAAAAATTTAATCAAGTATTTAAATTGAGTATAAAGACTAAATATATGTAGGTAATGAAAAAGTTGTATATCCAACACCAGAGCAGGAATTAAACATTATTTGAATTTAATACATTTAAAACATGCTTTGTTGTACATTGTTCCGGCCTCACTAAAACGTTAATAACTTTTTTAATTGCCAACGGATTTTAATGAATCAGATTTTTTCGATTAACAATTAAAAATACTTTTATTTTAATGTATCATACATCATTGTAAACTACGGAAAAGCTAAGAAAAAATGTACAATAAAAAAAAAATACCTTTAATTTTTGCATATGAAAATAATTGAAAGAATTCAGTATAAATGTAACTTATCAACATTGGTAATTTTTTTTAATATTCCAAAATGAGGTGCCAAGTAATGGATTATAATAATTTAAATTATTTTCAGCCAAACAAAATTATAAAAAACTTCACAAGAAATTTTAGGGAAAAACAAGCTTAGGGTATTTATATAAATATATGCTTTTCGAGCACATTTACCTGAAAAATACATAACTTGAATATTAAGGAACTAAAATACACCTTATTAATGATTAAGTATTTGTCTTAAGAAATCAGAAATATATAAATTATAATGCTCAATTGGAAGTAAAATATCAAAAATGTGTTTTTAAAAAAGTCTCACACTAAAAACTACTAAATTAATCCCCCTTTTGGCAAACTATATGGCTTATATTTATCAACCAAGTCCACAAAATGGATTTAATTTTTCAAAATTCTATTTCACCAACCCTAATAAAAAATTTGATATATGAAGCATTGCTGTACGTTGCTCAAAAGCTTGAGTATTGATCTTCAATTTATTAATTAATTATAAGAAAATTCACATTTTTATAATTTCCAAGGTAGCCGTAGAAACCAAATAAAATCAAAAATTGTCGATCCAACTGCAATAAATTTGCTATTAGTCGAGAAATACTGCTTTAATTTTTAAAAATAAGGTGTCTAGAGAGATTAATCCTCAATTTTTTAGAGCGTTACAGTTTACAGGTTACATTTTCATAAAATTTGAGTAGCTGAGAGGCTTTGAAAGGCTTAAAAGCATGTTTTTTACTATATTTCCAATAATTTCATCCTTATTTTTCAAAGTGTTTAAATATATGTAATAATTTGGACTAATGTGTCAATAGAGAAAGAAATGTCGAAGATAAGAAAAAGTGAACATTTTTAGGAACCGGCGTTCTCGAATTTTTTTTGAAAATAGAGTGAAGACTGGATTTATGTAGGTAGAGAAATGAGTTGAATTAAAACTCATTATAGAGGAAAAAAATTAAAAATTTTTGCTTTTATTACATTCAGCTTTGATCAAAAGATTATTCGTAGCCAACCCAGAACACAAGATCAGAAATCGCCACTGGTGGAACAGTGCCTGGAAGCACTAACACAAAATGGAAACAATTTCCGTGCGCGGATCGAAAAAGAAATCCGGTATCTAAGTGTATTTACGGGTGACGCCGGTACACTCCCATCATTCGCCAGTTCCGTGAATAAAATCCTCGCGAATCATACCCAGATCGAAAGACCAACCGTATACGAAGTGATATACGATACAAAAATTCAAGGCGCAGCTAAAAACATCTTGTATGCAGAACCCCCAACTGACTGGAATCAATGTCTGGAGAAGCTACGAAGACATTTTCGCCCCTTGAAGGATGAACTCACTATCACAAAAAATATTGGGTCATTAAGAGCAACACTTATTATTTTTCTGGCAATTCCAATGACAGTAACAACAGGACAAAGACTTCACGTACAAAATTTAAACACAGGAAACGGATTTATAACAATCAGAGAGCAAAATTTAAATATTATTGAAAATTATACAAAAATATTACACACATGGACAGAAAACCTTGACATTTTAGAATACAATATAAATGAATTGAATGAGAATAATGAATTCCCAACTGTAAAACACAATTTTAATAGTTTAGTTTCAGAAATAGAAAATACATTAGGACATCACCATCATAAACCGAAAAGAGGATTATTTGACATATTAGGAAAGGGATTAAAATACTAAGCTGGTACTATGGACCATGAAGATGAACAGGAAATAAAACAGAGTTTAGAAATTACCGAAAGGAACAACAAAAATCTAATAGACGGACTAAACGACCAAATAAAGATAAACAATAACTTTAACGAAATAACGAACAACATTACTAAACAAATTAATAAACAGCAACATGACATTAAGAAACAATTTGAGAATTTAGGCAATGCTATAAATGAAGAACATATTAGAATAAAAAGGATGCAACATGCATTTCAGGTTAATTATGACACAGAGCTACTAAGGGATCAAGTAAAGAAAGTAAAAGAAAATGTAATGCTAAGCCAGCTAGGAATTCTAAGCACAGATCTGTTAACTCCAAAAGAAATTCAAAAGTTTAACATTACTCTCAATAAAATACCAAACATAAAAAGTTCTGCTATAATTCATGAGGATCAAATAATATTTATCTTACTTATACCAAATTATTCAAAAGAAATTTTTTATAAAATAATTGTTGAACCCATTCCCAACAAAAATAATCTAGAAATTGTAATATCAAGTAATCATTTTGTTACAAATGGAAATTTAATGTTTTATAATACGGAGAATGGATTAAAGTTAAAAGACTTAAACTGTGAACGATACTTGTTTATCAAATCTATTAAAAGAAAATACTGAATGTGAATTTAAAGAAAATAAAAACATAGAAATTAAGCAAATGACAAATAATATTGTTATAACAAAAAATATAGCACAAACAGATATATTACACAATTGTCATAATTATAACGTAAATATAGTTGGAAATATTATAATAATATTCGAAAATTGTAAAATTATAATAAATAATTAGCCCAGGAAAATTAGACAAAAAAATGGCCAAACTTCGAAAAAATTGCGACAAAGCTGATTTTTGGTGAAGTGGCTTATTATGACGTCTTAAGCATTTCCTGAAAAGTACCCTAAATTTGGCCCGGGCTAAATTTTTTAGGGGGGTGAAAGAGGTTGAAGTTCAGTTTTTTAGGAATTGTTCCTAAACTATCGGTTTTATTGAAAAAATGTGAAGGTAAAAATTTAAGCTGATGTTATTCTACACAAAAAATGTTAACATACTTTTTTTCGTAGAACCAATAGTTTCAGAGAAAAACGTTCAAGAACTTCATGGTGCAGTGAGTTTAGTCCAAAAAGTTTATAAAGTTTTTGCTTACCGCTGAGCAAATTTTGTTTTGTGATTTATGTTTAAGTACAACTCCTTATTGTAAAATCAAGTTTTTGGGGTGGTAGGGGAAAGGGAACGGCCGCCATCTTGAAAACAAGGTTGATTTTGTTTTTGTTTAATAACTTATTGAAATTCCGTTTTTCAAAAAAATTACCAAAGGACAGATTTTAGACGATTAAATTATCTAAAAAATGAGTCATTAAACAGCTCTGTATGTTTATTAATCCCAAAGTTACAGCGGATCAAAGGTCACCTATGCTACGGTGACCATCCGTCCCGGGTTTCCCGGGATTGTCCCGTATTTCTATGGCCTGTCCCGGTTTATTTTTTAAGAAACCCGGGACGTACAAACGTCCCGTATTCAGATACTTGTTGCGTATTTGTCCCGTATTTGCACATTCCAAGAAGTCTTTTCATTTCACATAAGTAAATAAATAAAAAAATTAAAAATTATTAAAAGAATAAAGGCCAATAGTTCAGTGCGAGCTTATCTCGGTTTTAAACCTGAGTTTTTCAATCAATATTCTAACAGTCGTATTCATTAGAATTCACTAAAACACCTCTCATCGAGTCAACATTTACGTAGTGTTTTAGCCCTTATTAAGGCTCTATTCAACGCTGCGTAAATCCTTATTCAGAAAATATTTTGCTATCCATTTTATTTAAAATGCTCTTGTGTTAAAAATAGTACAAAAAAGATAAGTCTATTACGTTTAGATGTCAAACAAAAGTATCATTATGTAGTCATTATCCAACCTCTAACGAGTTTAGCTTGAAATGACTCTACTCAACGTCACATAAATTGTATGAATAACATTTTGGTGTTTTGAGGCATTACGCAGTCTCTAATATGCGTTTAAACATAACGCTGTTAGGTAGCTCCAAGTTAACTCGCTTAATTTGATAAGTTGCCTCAGGGACCAAACTCTTCCGTTGTCGAGCTATCTCGATTTTGATGGCGAAAGTTATTGAAATATTTGAAAAGCGCAAAGTTTTCATAGTTGCGCTTTCTTGATTTCGATTGGAATAGCCGTAAGAAGATTTTTGATAGCTGAAATACTTATTAAGTGAAAAACTGCTTCTGAAATAACTCAGGATTGACTAATTTTCAGGACTAGCTAACCCTGATTTAACTCAAAGCTTACTCTGCACTGAAAAACTGGCCCTTATTTTAATAATGAAATTGAAAATGTTAAGTTTATTTTATTTTTTAGTTTGTATGTTGCGAAGACATTATAACTTATGTTATTGTTCCTTTCTTTTTCGTATGTTTTCAGTTATTATATTTTTTTTAAGATAATAAATAAAAATTATTGAAAAGTCCAACAATTTTTTTTGGTTTTCAAATTCTTCATTTTTTGTCCCGGGTTTTGCTCCCAGAAATATGGTCACCGTGCTATGCCTCATATATGGTGGGGATGAAATGACGTTTTTTAAGGTTTTTCGCTTATTTATGAATTTTTTTGGTCAGAATAGAATATTTTATTTTACAGACAATCAAGAGCAGTGCAAAATATTTTCTAGGCATCATCAAAAAAATTCACAAATAAGCGAAAACCTTAAAAAACGTCATTTCATCCCCACCATATATGAGGCATAGGTGACCTTTGATCCGCTGTAACTTTGGGATTAATAAACGTACAGAGCTGTTTAATGGCTCATTTTTTAGATAATTTAATCGTCTAAAATCTGTCCTTTGGTCATTTTGTTGAAAAACGCAATTTCAATAAGTTATTAAACAAAAACAAAATCAACCTTGTTTTCAAGATGGCGGCCGTTCCCTTTCCCCTACCACCCCAAAAACTTGATTTTACAATAAGGAGTTGTACTTAAACATAAATCACAAAACAAAATTTGCTCAGCGGTAAGCAAAAAGCAAAAATTTTATAAACTTTTTGGACTAAACTCACTGCACCATGAAGTTCTTGAACGTTTTTCTCTGAAACTATTGGTTCTACGAAAAAAAGTATGTTAACATTTTTTGTGTAGAATAACATCAGCTTTAATTTTTAACTTCACATTTTTTCAATAAAACCGATAGTTTAGGAACAATTCCTAAAAAACTGAACTTCAACCTCTTTCACCCCCCCTAAAAAATTTAGCCCCGGGCCAAATTTAGGGTACTTTTCAGGAAATGCTTAAGACGTCATAATAAGCCACTCCACCTAAAATCAGCTTTGTCGCAATTTTTTCGAAGTAAAAGTCTAATTTTCCTGGGCTAAATGTTAAATATGAAAATTTTATTTACTATCATACCAAATTATAAAAATATAACAAGAGAATTGTAATGAATTATACTTCAGAGGATCTTCACTTTAAGCAATTAGAAAATCGTAGATCTATAGAAGAAATACAAAGAACAAATATTACCCACCTTTCTATGAATATTGGAACATTCCTTATAACTTTCATTATTATTTCAATCATTTTAATCTTCATTTTTAAAAATAAAACAAACATTAAAGTAAATATAAAAAGCAATGATTCTCCGGAGCAGAATCTTAAGGGGGGAGGAGTTACGTCTCAGACGTCAACCCAAACCACAAACCCACGATTCCCCACACGCCCCTTCGCCTAACGGCATTCACATAAAGCATAACTGTTTCCCACGCCATTTTCGCTTACCTATCCAAATTCCAATCACAAACGGAAACACCCCTTTTCCCCTTCACCTACACAAGCTTTATCATATTTCGTTGAACCCAGACGAAATATGAATATTTCAAAAACAATATTAATTGTGCAAACGAATGCACTTTACAATTTACCTGAAGCATAATTTAAAGTGAAGTTAGAATCTTCAAGTCAGTCCATTTTCAATATTCTAATCTCCCCTTAGACTCTATTTTAATATATATATATAATCAAAGGGCACGGTAGTGCCCAGCCAAGTTCGCGGCACTACACCCTTTTTACAGGAACAAACTCAGGCGATTTTCAACCCCCCTCTAACTTGAGTACCAATAAAGTCAGAACCTTCAAATTCGCAGTATTTGCTGAGCTGATCAAACACAGGTGGCTCACCAAATTTCAACTCTTTAGCATTAGCAATTCCCGAGATATAGGACTTCAAAAATCGCAAAAACCGTTACTGACTGACTGACTCACTGACTCACTGATTCACTGACTCACTGACAGATCATCAAAATTATGGAGCACTTCCAGACATCGTAGAAGCCTGAAATTTCGCACAACGGTAGACCTTGTGGTGCATACAAAGGAAAAAATCGAAAATATGCAATTTTCTATTCAGGGGGCGTGGCATCCACCCACTTTGTTAAAAAATCTTATAAATTATATGGAGCACTTCTAATTGTTGTAGAACAATGAAAATTGGTAGGTCGGTAGGGCTTCAAGTACTTAGAAAGAAAAAAATTGAAAATTGGAATTTTCCATTCAGGGGGCGTGGCATACACCCATATTTTTATTTTTTCTTATAAATTAAATGGAGCACTTGTGATTGTTGTAGAACGAGACAAATTGAAAGGTCGGTAGGGCTTGAAGTATTTAGAAAGATAAAAATTGAAAAATTGGAATTTTCCATTCAGGGGGCGTGGCATCCACCCACATTCTTAAAAATCCTTATAAATTATATGGAGCACTTCCGATTGTTGTAGAACGATGAAAATTGGTAAGTCGGTTGGGTTTGAAGTACTTAGAAGGAACAAAAATTTTAAAATAGGAATTTTGCATTCAGGGGGCACGCCATCCACCAACTTTATCAGAATTGCTATTATTTATATGGAGTGCTTTCGGTTGTCGTAGAATTATGAAACTTTGTAAGGCCCTAAGGCTTGATTTTCACCTGGTAAAGTTAATCTTTGCAAAAAGGAGTGAAATCACAACAAAAACATAAATGTTAAAAAAAGAGCCAAGTTCTTATATGTACAAGAAACCTGTACGTAAAATGTCAGCCAAAAAAAGTAATGAGATCTAAAATATATGCCAAGTTTTAAGTTCATAAAGCTCAATATCAAATATCTTAAGTAGAGAAATATCAAAGCGATTCCAGATCATGACAGAAATTTGGTATTTAATAATTACTTATTAAAATTTGGTGGATTTACTTGGCAAGTTTTCTCTTAATTACTTACTTAATCACAATTTTAAAATGTATGAAAACTTGACCAGTGAACCCACTAAATTTTATTCAGTAATCATTAAATACCAAATTTCTGTCATGATCTGGAATCGCTTTGATATTTCTCTACTTAAGATATTTGATATTGAGCTTTATGAACTTAAAACTTGGCATATATTTTAGATCTCATTACTTATTTTGGCTGACATTTTACGTACAGGTTTCTTGTACATATAAAAACTTGGCTCTTTTTTAAACATTTATGTTTTTGTTGTGATAAATATTAATTGAATAATAAGCAAATAAGTAAACAATAAAAAAAAAAATTTTTAATAAAAGAAAAAAAAAAGAAAAAAATAAATAATTTTTTTTTTCATCACGAAACCGCAGGCCTCGATCGTGATTCACTACTATACATGATTTTCTTCACACTTTTTTGACATGTGTTAATACTCAGTGGGATAGTGTGGAATGACTATTACTGATTTTGCTTAGTCGGTATTTGCATGACCCGATTTTTCCATAGAAATTTTTGTTTTTGTAGGTGGAGGGAATAGGAGAGAAATAAAAATGAGGGGTAAGCCAATGGCCACGTTCCGTTGATTATTCTCAGCTTTCCGGATAGCTTTGTGTTGTTGTAATCACTTGTTAAAAAAACAGCTGATGACCGCTAACACAACAACTACTCAAGTTATCTTGAATTTTTTGAGGTTAACCGTTATTTTGCTTAGTTTACTGCTTTCACTATTATCGTGTAAACTCGAAATATCATTGAATAAGCCAAAAGACGTTTTACAAGCCTATTCTGGCGTTGTGAGGGCTCAAAGTTCACAAGCTCTTTTGAGGTTTGTTGTGATTAGATAACATTTTCGGTATTCTGAAAAAATCCTCACAAGAAACTCTCTACGATGAATGGGCACGTTCCAACATGTCAGATATTCATTATTTTTAATTTTCTTGGACTCTAATTGGCCGACTGTCATAAAAAGATAGATGAGTGAACTTATGTCGTTTTCGTTTGGTTTTGTGCTCTGTTCCATTCCTATGGTATATGGAAAATTTGGAGTAGAAGGAGTTAAAAAGGAGTACTCCAAATGTCCAATCGACGCCATTACATAGTGTTCAAGATTTTTGTTGAAAGCACCTATTAATTAAGACGATCAGCAGGTGATCACAATCTCGATAGTCCGCCACAAAATCAAATTCACCTCACCTTGTGAAGTTGTTGTGACTTGTGAGGTAGGTATCAGTGAGGTTTGCCAGAATAGGGCTGTTTGTTTGTTACTGATTTTGCTTAACTGTTCTGTTTTCTGCTCAATAGTGGTTTCAATATTAGGCGTGTTTTATTACCATCGGGATCTGGATCAACTTTAAACACGTGTTGTTTTTGTTTTGTTTTTGTTTTGTTTTTGTTTTACGTATAAAAGTTTATCCAAATCCAGATCCCGATGGTAATAAAACATGCCTATTAGTGTTTACACGATAAACATTGAAATCACTACTAAGCAGAATAACATTTTAGCAAAGTCAGTAACAAACTTATACGTATTTTTGCTACGGCAATGAAATTTTGATTTTATATGATAAACATTGAAATCACTATTAGGGGAATCACACTTCATCAATATCAGTAACAAAACTAAAATTTCCTTTTGCTACTGCAATGAGATTTCGTGTTTAAACAATACGCGTGTTTTATTAAAATCGGGATTATGGATTAACTTTTAACCCGTGCTACCAAATAATGTTGAAAATGTCCCTTTATTTTGGTTTAATATTAATTGTTAAAAAGATCCAGATCTGGATTCCGACAGAAGACAATAAAACACAGGTAATAGCATTGAAATCACTATTAAGCTGAATAACAGCTAATTAAAATCGGAAACAAAACTAAAATGCCTTTCTGCTACTGCAATGTGGGTCGATTAGCAGAAAATATTTCCAACGAGTTGTTTTAATTAGAGCTATGTTATAACGGTCATCTTTGTTCTAATTATAGAAGAGTAGCAATAATAACAGTAACATATCGTCCCCTGATTGCAAGAACTAGGTAACTCACTTTTATAAATTTTGGAGATACCAACGTTCATATATGCCTAACTACAAGGGAAGGAGGGAAAGTTTAATTTTTATGTTTCCTACACTTCAGAAATATTCTTTATTTGTCTAGAATAGAAAAAAATTGGACGAAAAATCTTGAAAACTGTACTAAATAATACCGTTTTTGCAATCAGGGGACGATATATTACAAACTAGCAGTTTGGCCCATTCCTATACGAAAGAAAACATACACCATTTTTTGTCGCGTTCAAAGAAAGGCAAAAATAATAATGACAAGATGGAAATATTTCCAAAAGTCACCTACTTTAAGGAAGTGTAGGTGTACGACATTAAACAACGCAATTTTGCGAAAGTGCGTTTACTGCAAAATGATTTCACGTCTATAGAATAAATAGAATAAAAGGTGACGTGGTGAATAAAGTGAGAGGTTGCACACAAGCGCAGGTCTTATGAGACAACGAAGACTTTTTTTATTTCAGTGGTGATAAAGTGTCAAATCAAATAACCGTTTTTTTTACCCGGTTATTGGATTTAACAAAAAAAAAACCAGTTTTAACCGAGGCAAAAAAATCTCCGATGAAAACCGGTTAGCCGAAACAAAATAACCGGTTTCGGTTTTAACCGGCCGGTTTTTCCCATCCCTAGACATATGTCATCGGCATAGTCTAAATTACTGAGCCTTTCGAACGGTCTCCATTGAATGTCCTGTCGCTCAGCTGTACCAACACTGGCCGTCAATACGTCGTCCATCGCCAGCAGGAAGAGAATTGGCGATAGAACATCCCCTTGTCTCACACCCTGCTGCACTACGAAGGAGTCGGATAGCTGCCCATTGTGCAAAACAAAACACCTTGCGTTGTTGTAGAACTCTTTAATAATGGCAACTATTTATGGTGGAATTGCTCTACCAAGCAACGATCTCCATAGATATACATTCTCGGTTAACTCGATCAAAGGCCTTCTCAAAATCCTCGAACATGAGGTAAAGCGGTGATTGAGATTCCATCGACTGCTCGAGGTCGATACGCAGAGTGTTGATATGGTCGTCACACGATCGACCACTGCGGAAGCCAGCTTGATGCCTCTTGAGTGTAGACTCGATTCTATCCTTTATTCGCTCGAGAATGATGGTTGCCATTAGTTTTGGGAAAACGGACAAAACGGTGATACCACGCCAATTGTTGCAATTCTGTAAGTAACCTTTCTTTGGCAACTTAACAATCACACCATCCTTCCAGTCCCTGGATAGCTTTCGTTTTCCCAAATGCTTTGTATCAACGGATGTAAAATACTAGCCGCTGTTACAGGATCGGCTTACAGGAATTCAGCTGGCATTCCATCAAGTCTAGCTGCCTTGTTGTTTTCGAGGAGATTTATTGATGTTTGGATTTCCGATTCTGACGGGGGCTCGATGTCAATACCCCTGTTGGACCTGCGCATCTCGTTTAGTTGGGGCACTTCAGCACTCTGCTCAACTGAATTCTCATTTAGCAGGGCACAAAAATGGTCCTTCCATCTGCGTAGCTGATCCTGAATTGATACCAAAAGTGTGCCATCCACATCCATTACAGGATGGTTGGTGTTGCTTTTTTTTCCCGATAACATCTTTGGCTATTTGGTACAATTCCCGGATATCTCCTCTTCTGGCAGCGGTTTCCGCATTATCTGCGAGTCCATCTTACCTCACCCTCTTGTCACGTCTCGCACAGCGATAGACCATCTTATGTGCAATGCGGTACTCTCTTCGCAAGTCAGCCTTTCGTTGAACATCTGCTTCGGCATTTATTTGGATTTTCAACGATTTGTGAAGTTCGATCTTATCCCAGGTATCTTGGGATATCTAAGAGTCTCTACGTCTCGTTCGCTTGGGTACAGTTTCGGATCCAGCCCCATAAAAACACTTTTAATTTCACACCACATCTCATCAATTGTTGAATGCTGGATTCCGTTTAATGACGAGGCTCTGTCGTTAAGGGTGGTGACATAGTTTCGACATATGTTGGGGTCATTTAAAGCATTAGTAATGAAATTTGAGCTCCTTGCTGCATCCTGCGCTGGTTTTTGTACGGCAGCGGTTCGTAGTTTTAGACTCATCAGAACCAAATGGTGGTCGTTTCCCACATCGGCATTTCTTATACTCCGGGCATCACACATAGACTTCCTCCATCGCTGCTGCATCATGATATGATCAATTTGGTTTTCGGTTTGACAATCCGGATGCACCCAGGTAATTTTGTTGCATGTCTTATGCTTAAATACAGTCCCACCTATCACAAGACGATTCGCGTTACAAAAGTCGACAAGCAAGTCACATTTTCATTCCGTGACCCCAAGCCACTTCTTCCCATCACGCGTTCCAGTCCGTAATTGTCTGAACCGACTTGGGCATTAAGATCTCCCATAACGACTTTGATGTCGGTTCTCGGAACACTAATGTAAACCGAGTTAAGATGAGTGTAGAACGCGGTTTTGTCTTCCTCGGTCGCCTCATTTGTGGGGGCGTAGCACTGAATAATTGTGACGTTACGGCAAATCAACCGTCGATCAAATGTTTACACTCCGACAGATCTTGGAAAAACCCAGGAGTTTCAAATTACAAATACACACCACCTCTTTATCGATTTCAAAGTCGCATATTATAGCGTATATAGAGAAGAACTATACAGAGCCATGCCTCATCTCAGAATCCCTACCAAACTCGTCCGCTTGTGCAGGATGACGATGGAGAAATCTCACTGCTCCGTCAAGGTTGGCAAGGACACCACAGAGCCCTTTTATGTCGAGAAAAGTTTGAGTCAAGGTGACGCGTTATCATGCAACCTGTTCAACATCGTTCTTGAAGCAATTGTACGCAACTCGCAAGTCAACAACAGAGTACGATTTTTCAAAAGTCCGTTCAACTACTTGCTTATGCAGATGATATAAGCCCTGTTTTTTAGTGCATTTCTAACTTCGCTTAGGAAAAAGTACCATGTTAAATACAACAACAATACCGAATAATACCAGTTTTTTGGGTGCCGTGACATAAGGCCAAGTGACATAAGGCCAAGTGACATAAGGCCAAATTTAAAAGTTTGGCCTTAAGTCACTTTCTAAAAGCGACTTAATGCCAAGTTTTAAGAGTTGGCCTTACAAAGTGACATAAGGCCAAATTTGTTTGTGACTTAAGGCCAAACGTAAAATGTTTTGTAAGAAAAAACAGTAATTTTTGGAGAAGAAACTTTGCATACACCCAACCTCGCACCCACCCCAAATCCTATAGTGAGACCAAGCAGGGTGGTTGCAGGGGGGCAGCATGCCCGCCCATACATACCTCACTGTTTATTGTGAATTTTTAAATTTCACAATCCTAATAAAAGCTCTCCTTTATTTGGTTGGTGAAATACAAAAAATTTCAAATAAACAGTGAGGTATGGACCCCCCTGCTTGGACTCATGATAGGATTTGGGGTGGGTGCAAATTTGGGTGTATGCAAAGTTTCTTATGCATTTAAAGAAACTGGATTTAATGACATTTTTCAATGAAAAATGAAAAAAAATAACAGGTACGCTAGTATTAAAAGTGACACAAGGCCAAATTGGCCTTATGTCACTTTGTAAAAGCGACACTAGGCCAACTCTTAAAATTTGGCCCTATGTCACTTTTGTTAAGTGACATTAGGCCAATTATTCAAATTTGGCCTTATGTCACTTGGCCTTATGTCAAGGCACCGTTTTTTGTTGTAATTAACATGCTACTTTTTTCTAAACGTAGATAAAAATGCACAAAAAAACAGGGCTATTTACATCATTGGAAGAACGAAGCGAGCTGTTCCCGGCGCGTTTGCAAGTATTGAATCGGAGGCGGCAAAATGGGTTTGGCTGTTAATGAGGACAAGACGAAGTATGTATATGCTATCATCGAGAAAGGAATCTCAACATTATCGACTCGGGCAAAACGTCACGATGGATAGGTACAACTTCGAAGTCGTCAAGGACTTTGTCTACCTGGGCTCCACTTTTACATCGCAAAATGACATCAGGATGATCTTCGGTCCAGTATGTATCGATGGAGCATGGAGGAGAAGATTTAACAGCGAGCTTTACGGGCTTTTCAGCGACGTCGACCTGGTCAAAAAGCTGAAAATACAGCGGCTGAGATGGCTGGGACACGTGGAGCGTATGGACGCAGCAGACAGACCGATGAGTCTTCGATACCCCTGATGGTCTACGCAGCAGAGGAAGACCCCACCTTAGGTGGCGCACACAAGTTGAGAACGACCTAAACCAACTTGGAGTGCGTAATTGGAGGCAGCTAGCTAAGGACCGAGCTGGCTGGAGGGGCTTGTTGGTTGAGGCTGTAGACCACCCTGGACTGTAAGCGCCATCTAAAGTAAAGTAAGTTGCTGGGTTTACTTGCGATAATTCATGAAAAAATTGGATACTGACATTTCACAAATAGAAAAGGCATCGTCTGAGAACGGCTTGAGTGTATGCAGGCGAACGCCCGAGACAGTCGCCCGAATAGCACAAGCACGAAATCGGCCGATGATTCGGTTTCCGTGTACGCGAACTGTTTAGTCCAGTGCAATTATAAAATTTAATATGGGCGACCCAGCAGTTTGTTACACCCCCAAATTTTATTTTATTATTCGAAGGGTAGTAGTTGGTAGTTTGGCCGCCATCTTGGATTTTGTTTCATTTTTGTTTTTATTAAATATCTCGGTTCCTAGAAGTTCTACGAAAAAGTGTTTAATACAAAAAATGTAGAAAATACAAATTTCTATTTCTTATGTTAATAACATTTTTTCGATATTTTTAATATTTAAAAAGTAATAAGTTTTCGAAAATTTAGCACATTCGCAATCAAAACCCAAAAAAAATTTCTATGAAAAGTTTGTTGGCCCCTAAATTTTCAACAATATTGCTATATATCTTTTTTCTGTATTCCAATAAATGACAAAGATATGAATATTTTTGTATTAACAGTTTTATATTGTTTTCCAAAAACAATGAAAATCACGACTATTAAAGCGGATCTCTATGCTTAATACCAATTTTAAGCTTTTCCTTTTTTATTTTAGCTTGTGTTTGTATGAACAACCGCATTTTTTTTAACAATGGACGATTTTGATTTTTGGATGTTGGTTGCCATGACAAATTTAATAATTTTGGCAAGTTTTATGAGTGTAAGAGTTTTCTCGTGAGTGCTATGGTAATAGTTCTACACTTGCCCCTAACTTAAAAATACCCTTTCACCAAAGTTATTATAAGGGAACTCTCTTAATTCTCGGTTCTATTTACAAATGAAACATTTATTCCCAGTTGTATTGAGTTACAATTATTTTCATAGCGTTTTCAGTTATATTTTACTTGTTCTACTTACAAAAAGTAATCATTACATAAAATTGACTATTTGGGTAGTTGTATAATTTTGGATTTTGTAGGCACCAAAAGCAAAGAAGAAATTGGTAATATTGCCCAAAACTATTTTGAATAATGAAATGGAAATATTATCTAAGCATGTAAATTGTTTTTGTAAAACTTGGGCGATATTTCCTCAATTTCGGGTGATATTTCCAAACTTGATTTAAAAAAAATACGCAAAGTTCTCGGAAATCACAGTACACATATTAAAGGTAATATCTTCCGAGTTTTCATTTTCGTTCAAGTTCGCGCATGTTTCAAAATCTCAGAGACCCCTGTCAGTTCATTGTGTGTGTACTGTGACATTTTCAACACTTTCCAAATTTAACATTTAGATTTTCAGTTTTCTCAATTTTCCAAGCCTCTGATTGGCCAGAATTCAGAAATCTGAAGATTCAGTACTGAAATTGAGGCATTGAATGTACCCATTGTCAATTTGACAAGGTCTCTGAGAATTGATTTGTTTTTTATGTTCAGTATCTGACAACCGATTTTTGAAAACATGCGCAATATATTACCTTTAATATGTGTACTGTGCTCGGAAATGTTTGAGAAAGGTGATATTTTGATTCATGTATATGTGGGTAAGTTTTTTTAAATCTTAATGTAGCAAAAAGGCTTTCGGAGAGGGGAGGGGCGCGAACATCGCAAGCTGTTGGCGGTGACACGTATAAGTAGGTACGTATGTATGTGGACCGTGTTCGGATTGGGTGTGGCGCGATGTAGCGCGGTGGGGTTCTTGGGTTGTGGCCACACCGCGGGTCATCACGCAACTGCGCTGGTCGTCACACCAAACCGCGTTCCCGATTCGAATGCGATGCATGGTTGTACGCGTTAGCGCTGAAAGCTCCTCGCACGATGCACCCAACTCCTCCGAAGCGCGGCCTATTTGATAGAAAAAATTTCACCCATTTCCTTATATTGCAGTTGTTTTTTGGCATTTTTTTTCCTATTTTAGGCTTCTTTTCCCATTTTAATATGTACTTTAATTTATTATTTTGGACATTGCTTCATTTTATGGTGAAAGTGCGATAACACCAATATTGCATAAGCTTAAAATTGGTATTAAGCATAGAGAACCGCTAACCGCTTTAAAAGTCGTGGTTTTCATTTTTTTTTTTTGGAAAACAATTCAAAACTGTTAATAAAAATATTCATATCTTTGTCATTTATTGGAATACAGAAAAAACTTATATAGCAATATTGTTGAAAATTAAGTGGCCAACAAACTTTTCATAAAAAGTTTTTTTAATTTCCGATGGCGAAAGTGCTAAATTTTCGAAAACACTAAGAAAATAAAAAAAAAATTCTTTTGTTGGCTTGTAACTTTTTTAATATTAAAAATATCGAAAAAATGTTGTTAACATAAAAGATAGAAAATTTAATTTTCTACATTCTTTGTACAAGACACTTTTTCGTAGAACTTCTAGGAACCGAGATATTTAATAAAAACTAAAATGAAACAAAATCCAAGATGGCGGCCAAACGGTAAATTTCGCGAGTGCGAAAAATCAGGATGATGATCTTCAATCAACTACCCTTCGAATAATAAAATAAAATTTGGGGGTGTTACAGACTGCTGGGTCAGATTATAAATGCACTGGACTAGTTATAGTATTTCCTGAAAAACGTTCTCCCGGTCCTTGTAGAGGTCCTGCAAGTCACTTTAAAACATTATTACGTAAGGAATTTTGCTTTCATTTAAAAAATAAATACTCACGCCTGGAACCCACACTTTGCACGAGCATTTCCCGTCATTTTATTTGCATTAAGCTGCTGCTTAAAGCTCTTATCTATAGTTTGTCTAGCAAAAATTGTCAGTACAGGGCTTATGGGAGAGCTTTTTTCAAATCAGTGGTGCCTGTGTATACCATCAGAAAACTAAAATGACAATTATGCCACTGAAAAAGATACTAAGCCACTGGTAAACATACAGGAATTGTTGTTGTAATTCTTTGAATCATTCTCTACGCTACAACATGACCGTTGTCTTTCAATGCCAAAAGCATTCTAATATCTGATCATATACTCGCTTTCGCTTCTACCTTCGCTGTTTGAAATAAAATTAACATTCCAACAGAGTTGCCTTTGCCAAGTCGCAACAATACAACAGAGCTTTTTTCAGTGGTTTTTATGAAAGAACTTTCGGTTTTGAAGCTTTTGAGAACAAAATTTATAAGGGTGAGAGCCAACAGTGTTGTCGTTTTGATTGTCTTCTTACTATTTGTTTGTATTTCTGAATACACCTATAAAATGCAGTTAAAATTTGTACAATTTTAGTCTTAAAGAAAAAAAAAGTTATTTGTGCTAAGTTTTGAAACGTTCAAAAAGCGTTACGTGATCAAATTCATTTAAAAGGGTGTGGTGTGGGAAAAAAAGACAAATTGATCTTTTTTTAAATATGCTTGAAATGGTATCCATGGTAACCATATGCACATTGTTCTTCGATTTGTGGCAATTTATAATTCAAAGTATGGAAACCCTATGAGAGCTTTAACGTGAGACATATGTATGCAAGCCAATGCAACCAGACTGAGAGGCAAACGTCCTATCTTCCCTGTACTGACAATTTTTGTTGGATAGAGCATAGTCCCTTAACTTTATTTTCCATCTGAGTCCACTCAGTGGTATCCTTTTTTTTTCATTTTCATGCTTATATTTTGGAACATTCTTTTTTTTTGTCTTCAACAAAAAGTCTTGCCAACTTTGGCCTGTTTTCCTTGAGAAGGGCTATCAAGAGTTTAGTGGCCGGGTCAGGCCAACTGTTTGATTCTATTAAAAGAAAATTATTCCTTAATAGGTTCAAAACTTCTATTGGGTCGTACTTATGTTGGAGCTTAGATAAATGATTCGAGCAGCCACGCAAGCAACAATGAAATCAAAGCCTGAATCGCAATTATTGAAGTCTGGATAGACCCAGCTTTTCTTTCTAATTTCTGCAGTACCTAAATCTTAAGAGTTTATCCTCAATTAACTTGCGATGATTTGTATTATTTGCTCCTGGAGTAACTGGGTCTTCAAGATTATGGTCTGGAAGGCAAAAGATTTCCTTTTCGGAAGGATTATGTAAAACTTCTTTTGGGGGGGGGGGATGTTTTCCAGAGCATTATCAAAGATTGATTGCAGCAATTTGTAATCTATTTCCACACATATTTATTAGTATAAATTATTAATTATGCTTACCTTTTTGAGCAGCTTCAAAATATTCCTGCGAGCATTCAATTTCCACCGACCTTGCATCTTCATCTTCATTTACCAATTTGTATGTATGTTGTCATTTTGACTATAATAATTATATGAGAATTGAAACAAAACAACGTTTTCAACAAAAATATTTCATATTTTTAATCTAAATAATTGTCATCGAAAATGCAAAAACAGAAAAACACATCAGAGCGACCCAGTGCGCCCGAATGCCGACATCGAACAAACCTAATGTATTATTTGATGATGCTTATTAGTAGGGACGTTAGTGCACGATATGGGGACATACCTTTCATTTTGACCTGACGGTTAAGCTTCGTATACGAAAAGAACATATCCTAAGGTTAATTTTAAGAAGTGTTGCCACGATGGCAACACTGTCAGAGTGCAGTAAAACAGGGTAACCACCCGACTAGAAAGGGTCTGTAAGTTAAAACTAACCCTTTCTTTCATCCTGACAGATTGAGTTTTTGTTTAATAATAGTCGATGTCCTAAGCAGAGAATATGAAATAAAGAAGTCAATCCTTAGCTGTCAATTTGATTTGCCTACAAGCTGAAGCGAACAGCTGATGTATTCGATTTGCAAAGTTTTAGTGAAAAACAGTGGAAAACGCACACATAGAATCAACTGCTCCATTCACCACAGGTCCGATAGGAGTGGTGAATTAATCTGTCGGTTATTTTTGAAAATCGTGGACATGTTCAAAAAGTATACAAACGGATAGAACGAACTTCAAAGTGCTTACTTCACCTTATATATCTTCTAAATACAAATTATATGGAAGATTCGGAACAATTTTAGATAAAAAGGTGGCTGTAGGTGACGAATATAAGAAAGTTAGTAAAATCAAGGAATTCCTTTCATACATCTGTGTCTTTTTACTATACAAAATTATATAGAAGAAAAAAATTCGTGTGTCAAGTAAATTATCACATCTATTAGTCAATTCGGCGAATGAGATTTTGCCACGATTCAACTCATTTTCGAGATTTTAGCTATTAGTGAATTCGAGATAGAAAATAGAACGACTGTCGGTAACATAACCTGCACCACCGACATTTTGTTCAACAAATTTGATATTAGTGAAACCGCAAACGATTCGCTCTCCATACAAACTTTCCCATTTTATATCCGCGCCAATTCTGTTGCGAATCTGCTATTGATATCTTTATTTGCTAGAAAATCATAATAAATAACACAGAAATGTAAATTTAGACTCATAATTCTGAATTTAAAAGTATAGTTTAGTTAAAGTAAGGTATTTAACATTCTTTTTGAAGAAATAAATTGTTTACATTTTTAGGATTATGTTTAGACAGGCTTCATATGAGGCGACTCACTTTGACGTGAGGACTGTCTGAACACCACTTGAGATTGCGTGTCACGCAGAGAATATCAAATAAAGAAGCCAATCCTTTGTACGTGTCACCCCCCAAAACCCATTTGTTTACATTGTTGTATTTGTAATTTCATTTCGAGTCGAAGAAATAGATGTGAATTGCAACAACAACAAGACCTGTGCTGAATGATGTGCTGAATGACTAGTTGATTCTATGTGTGCGTTTTGCACTGCTTTTCACTAATACTTTGCAAATCTAATACATCAGCTGTTTGCTTCCAGCTTGTAGGCAAATCAAATTGACAGCTGAGGATTGAATTCTGTATTTCATATTCTCTGGTGTCACGTTTGAATTGTCAATAAATGACAAAAGCGATAATATAGTTCGGAAAATAGTAGGGAAGTTCAGGAATCGATAATATAGTTCATTCGAAGAGTTCACTAATTAAGAAAAAACGCCAATGCGAATCCGGTGCGAATCTGGGGGTCAATTCTCGATCTGTGAAACTGTGAAGTGATAAATATGTTAACGCCATCACGCCAAATGCAATTCTCGAAGTGTGAAAAAATGAAAACAAATGCCAAAATGTTTTCATATGATAATTCGTTTATCACAATCATTTCATTCTGTGAAAACCTGTGAAAAGAAAAACGATAAACAGGAACAAATTGTGCTCATTTGATACACCCAAGTCGCCATCTTGATCTTTCTGTGACGTCACAATCATTTTTTCTATGAGCAAGTGGTAGCATTTTTCATGTTAGTACTTTTTAGTACTCACTTTGACAGCTGCTTTTCATAACGAGTTCGGGAATCGGCTTGCGCGTGTTTGTGAAGTGATAAAATGATAAGACTCTGTGAAAACTGAAATGATAACTTTGTTTTCATTTCACAGTTTCACAGATCGAGAATTGACCCCCTGGTAAACTATGGGGGAGTAGAATATTGCGAATTGACTAATCGGCATGTATATTTTAATATATTCCCACCAAACTTAATTCTGAGTTTTCAGCTGAACATTTTTGAAATTTCAAATTGATGGAGCAGGGTTTCATTGAAATTCAGAAATTTCCATGAAATCTTGTTCCATCAATTTAAAATACCAAAATTTTTTAACCGAAATTTTGGATTTCGTTTTGGTTTGAACATAGTATAAGAAAGAAAATTTCCTTTAATAGCCATTCCATACTATCCTATTGAGTATTAATAAAATGTGAAAAAAGTGTTCAAGGCTCAAGTATGCTATAGAATCCTATTAAATGCTTGAACCATCATTGAACCAGTTAATTCACCAAAGTCGATGAGCTACAATTGCTATGATACGGATTTAATATGTACACTAGCCCTAAGTTTCATGAAGGGCCACTTGTATAGTCGTGGTTCAAATTCTAATCCGCAGTTCAGCAATTTTAAATCACAGATTTCGGTGAGTTAAATGAGGTTCAACGATGGGTCAAGCTTGTAATTGGCTATTATAACATAAATAACACATATAACATGAACCATCGCTTAGCCACGGACCAAAATTTGAAACAAGTTTGTACAACTGATCCTTACTGCTATAATCTATTTTATGAAAAAAAATGGGTGTTTAGTCCAGAAATAATTGGAACTTTATCAGTCATGTAATTCCAGCATATGTAGGTGTCACTTCAGCGGAACTGAACTGCAAAATATTTTTGTAACAAAGGAATTAAACGAAACTTCAAACCGCGGCATAGTTGGTCAGATTATAAGCTTTGCCGCATGGTGCCTAGCCGTGAAGTTCAGCTGTAGCTTAGTGCGATATAGCTCATACAAGTTCATACAAAAATATTTATACAAAAACTTAATTACCCACTTCCTTCTGAAGTTTTATAGTTTCTTTTTGTTCTCAATAAAATAAAATAAATGAACCAAATAAATAGTAAAAAGAAATAAGTAAAGAAAGCCATTAGATTTAATGCATTTTTGGAGTGAATTAAAATAAATCAGGATTTGATGGTTCAATTTTAAATTCACTTAAATCAAATTCAAATTAAGGGTCAGTATAATAGGTGCACAAAAATACGCCGCCACCCTTCACCCACTGTCTACAGTTTTTGTTACTATAACTATAATTCTGCTTTTATATTTGGTTAGTTCATGAGCGGAGATGTGGAATTAAAATTAATGTTGCGCACACGAAAACAACAAACATTGTCTATTCGCGTACCTCCCAAAACGTTTTTTTTTTTTTTTTTTTTTTAATTTCTACGAATCTAGCCCAAAGTTCTGTCAAAGCTCATATAAAAAAATTAAATTTGTAGAAATTCGCAGTTTTGGGAAGTACACGAACAGACATAGTCACGTTTTTCATCAATCTTCAAATTAATGCTAATCCTTCAAAATAGTCTGTCCTCACCCTTAATTTTTGAACTTATTTCACACATCCCTAACCTTTATAACTGTTAATTTTTACCGAGGTGAGTTTTTGAACTGTCAAAAAGTTAATGGTTTTGCAAATGCGATTTGTGAAATCGAGTAAAAACTTTTTTCGAACTTTTACTTTGTTCGTTTTTAATCAAATTAGTGATAATAAATTGTTTTTATCAAAACAAAAATTTAGTCCGTGATTTTTTTTTTGCGGGTTTAAAAAAAAAAAGTGATTTTCTCCCCTAGTTGTGATAAAAAAGGACTGGCCAATTTCGCGCCTTTTGCAAAGTGTTTTGTGTGACGAAATTGTAATAATTTATTGTTTTTTGTTTATCAAAGGGCACGGTAGTGCCCAGCCAAGTTCGCGGCACTACACCCTTTTTACAGGAACAAACTCAGGCCATTTTCAACCCCCCTCTAACTTCAGTACCAATAAAGTCAGAAACTTCAAATTCGCAGTATTTGCTGAGCTGATCAAACACAGGAGGCTCACCAAATTCCAACTCTTTAGCATTAGTGATTCCCGAGATATAGGACTTCAAAAATCGCAAAAACCGTAACTGACTGACTGACTCACTGACAGATCATCAAAATTATGGAGCACTTCCCGACATCGTAGAAACTTGAAATTTCGCACAACGGTAGGTCTTGTGGTGCATACAAAGGAAAAAATCGAAAATCTGCAATTTTCTATTCAGGGGGCGTGGCATCCACCCACATTCTAAAAAATTCTTATAAATTATATCAAGCACTTCCGATTGTTGTAGAACGATGAAAATTGGTAAGTCGGTAGGGCTTGAAGTACTTTTAAAGAAAAAAATTGAAAAATTAGAATTTTCCTTTCAGGGGCGTGGCATCCACCCACATTCTTAAAAATTCTTATAAACTATATGGAGCACTTCCGATTGTTGTAGAACGATGAAAATTGGTAGGTTGATAGGGCTTAAAACATTTAGAAAGTAAAAATTGAAAAATTGGAATTTTCCATGCAGGAGGCGTGGCATCCACCCACATTCTTAAAAATTCTTATAAATTATATGGAGCACTTCTGATTGTTATAGATCGATGAAAATTGGTAGGTCGGTAGGCTTGAAGTACCTACTTTGAAAGAAAAAAATTGAAAGATTGGAATTTTCCATTCAGGGGGCGTGGCATCTACCCACATTCTTAAGAATTCTAATAAATTACATGTAGCACTTTCGATTGTTTTAGAAAGATGAAAATTGGTAGATTGGTAGGGCTTGAAGTACTTAGAAAGAAAAAAATCGAAAATTTGGGATTTTCCATTCAGGGGGCGTGCCATCCACCCACTTTATCAGAATTTCTATTATTTATATCGAGCACTTTCCGTTGTCGTAGAATTATGAAACTTTGTAGAGCGGTAGGGCTTGATTTCACCTGGTTAATCTTTGAAAAAAGGAGTGAAATCACAACAAAAACATAAATGTTAAAAAAGGAGCCAAGTTATTATATGTACAAGAAACCTGTGCGTAAAAAGTCAGCCAAAAAAAGTAATGAGATCTAAAATATATGCCAAGTTTTAAGTTCATGAAGTTTAATATCAAATATCTTAAGTAGAGTAATATCGAAACAATTCCAAATCATGACAGAAATTTGGTATTTAATGATTTCTGATTAAGATTTGGTGGATTAACTTGGCAAGTTTTCTCTTAATAACTTAATCACAATTTAAAAATGTATGAAAACTTGACCAGTGAATCCACCAAATCTTAATCAGTAATCATTAAATACCAAATTTCTATCATGATTTGGAATTGTTTCGATATTACTTTACTTAAGATATTTGATATTAAACTTCATGAACTTAAAACTTGGCATATATTTTAGATCTCATTACTTTTTTTGGCTGACTTTTTACGCACAGGTTTCTTGTACATATAATAACTTGGCTCCTTTTTTAACATTTATGTTTTTGTTGTGATTAATTTTTCAGCATGGATAACCGCCCCAAGAGCGCACATTGTGTAATGCAATGTTCACAATTTAGCAGCACATTTCGCGCTCCAGATGATATCAGGTAAGTCTTACAATTAATCAGCCAAAATCTTATATAAGAAAAACTTGCATCAAACAGGCATCAGCGATTGTGGCAAAACACAAACTGAAAAGTTGCTCGAATCGACGACTGAATAGTTTTTGCATGTGCGCGCTGTCCCATATGAGTCAATAGGAATCATTCTTGCAACTAAATAGTTGCGAAACTGAAAGTTGCATGTGCGCGACTAGCCTAATTGTTCGAATCCCTATCAACCACTGATGAGCGGCATTCTAGACGATTCAATACCCCAGCCAAGAATAATTTCAGGACCGGTGGTTCGTCCTTGGGAACATTTGTATAAAGGAACGAAAAACCGTGATAGGCTTTGCATTCTTAGCATATTAAACTCTTCCCGATGACAGCGCCTTTCATTCGAATTTTTTTTTTTTTAATATCTTTTAAATTTTTTTTCTAAACGCTGATAAAAATGCACTAAAAAACAGGGCTATTTACATCATTGGAAGAACGAAGCGAGCTGTTCCCGGCGCGTTTGCAAGTATTGAATCGGAGGCGGCAAAAATGGGTTTGGCTGTTAATGAGGACAAGACGAAGTATGTATATGCTATCATCGAGAACGGAATCTCAACATTATCGACATGACATCAGTGCAGAGATCAAACGAAGGATTACTCTTACTTGGGTGCTTTGAAAGGAAAATTCTTCGGATGATCTTCGGTCCAGTATGTATCGATGGAGCATGGAGGAGAAGATTTAACAGCGAGCTTTACGGGCTTTTCAGCGACGTCGACCTGGTAAAAAAGCTGAAAATACAGCGACTGAGATGGCTGGGACACGTGAAGCGTATGGACGCACCAGACAGACCGATGAGTCTTCGATACCCCTGATGGTCTACGCAGCAGAGGAAGACCCCACCTTAGGTGGCGCACACAAGTTGAGAACGACCTAAACCAACTTGGAGTGCGTAATTGGAGGCAGCTAGCTAAGGACCGATCTGGCTGGAGGGGCTTGTTGGTTGAGGCTGTAGTCCACCCTGGACTGTAAGCGCCATCTAAAGTAAAGTAAGTTGCTGGGTTTACTTGCGATAATTCATGAATAAATTGGATACTGACATTTCACAAATAGAAAAGGCATCGTCCGAGAACGGCTTGAGTGTATGCAGGCGAACGTCCGAGACAGTCGCCTAGACATGGGTAACGCAGTGAAAATTCGTGCGCCAATACACTGACTCAAGTGCACTTCAGTGTATCAGCGAAATGCGTTACCGAAATTTGCGCCATAACGCAATTTTTTTTTTAACTCATTTGAAACAAAAGAACTCACTGACTCAATTTGCGCAACAGCGCAGCGCAGAGCGCGTCACTCTTTTGTGTGCTTTGTTGACTCAAATACAAATTTCGTACAAACTGGACTGTGTTGAAGCAAAAAAATAAATTAAAAAAAAAAAAACTAATAATAAAATAAATAAAATTTACAGTTCATGACGAAAATGTTGTTCTTAATTTGGTTTTCAATTTGTAGGGTTTGGGTGGGTCTATGGATCTTGACAGAGGTGGATTGGATTTGGACAGAGAAGGGTTTGGATCTTGAAAGAGGTGAGTCTGGATCTGGACAGAGGTGGGTCTGGATCTGGACAGAGGTTAGTCTGCATCTGGACAGAGGTGGGTCGGGATCTGGACAGAGGTGGGAATTTTTTGAAAAACATATGAAATTTTTCGACTTTTTTTTTGAAAAATAAAAAAAAAACTTTTCCAAATATTTTCAATCAGGGTGGTTCATAGAAAAGTGTTTTCGCACTTTAGGGAACATTTTTTTTTTATGGTTCAAAAATTTTATATGAAGCGTGTTTCGGGAAAAAAATTTTAAATCTAGTATTTTTACATTAGGGTGTACCTTACAAACGCTATCTTCCACATTTTCAAACAGAATTCAATAAAATTAGGTGTGATTGATGCATGGAATAAATAATTAAAGAAAAAAATATTTTCAATGGGTGTTTCATAAAAAATTGTTTTCGCACTTTAAGGAAACTTTTTATTTTATTGTACAAAAGGTTTATGAAAAAACTGAAAATATTTTTTTGAAAGTTTAGGAACAAACTTTTTTACCAAATTTTTTTATTTCTTTTAAACTTACACTTCCTAGATCACGAATATGCATTTTATAAGTCGCTAGGACGCTTAGTTTAGCCGCAAATCAAGTTTAAAGGTGTAAACTTTGATACCCCTAGGACGCTTAGTTTAGCCACAAATCGCGTTTAAAGATAAAAGTCGATTTTTCGTTTAATGCGATGCATCAATTGAGCGCCAATGTCAAGTCTTCTTGAGAAACAGTACCTAGGGTGGCGGATAAACAGTGAGGTATTATGGGGGGGTCATGCTGCCCCCCCGCAACCCCCCGCAACGCCCCTGCTTGGGCTCACTATAAGGATTTGGGGTGGGTGCGAGGTTGGGTGCATGCGAAGCACTTTAAGAAAAAAATATAGTTCATATTTCAGAAAAAAAAAGTTAAGAAAGTTAAGCAGCAAAACTAAAAATATTTTTTGAAAGTTTAGGAAAAAACTTTTTTTGCCAAAATTTTTATTTCTTTTAAACTGACACTTCCTAGTTCACGAATATGCATTTTATAAGACTCTAGGACGCTTAGCTTAGCCGCAAATCAAGTTTAAAGGTGTAAACTTTAATGCCCCTAGGACGCTTAGTTTAGCCAAAAATCGCGTTTAAAGATAAAAGTCGATTTTTCGTATATGCATCAATTGAGAGCCAATGTCAAGTAAACAGTGAGGTATAATGGTGGGGGGAATTAAAAGAACAAACAAAAAAGTTAAAAGTTTCTAAACTTTTTTGTCCGTTCTTTTAATTTTTCTTCGAAAAATCAATGAATTTTTGTTTTTCTGAAAATTTCAATCAAAAATAAAACTTTTCTCAACTTTTTTTTCTTTTTTTAATTTTAGTGGACCCAAAAAGGAGGGTTAAAATTCTGTTTCCTTAAATCCAGATTCTTTAAATGCAAATAACTTTGTTTACATCCAACCCCGCACCCACCACAAATCCTATAGTGAGCCCAAGCAGGGGGGTTGTAGGAGGGGCAGCTTGCCCCCCCCCATAATACCTCACTATTCATTTGCCACCCAAGGTACTGTTTCTCAAGAAAACTTGACATTGGCTCTCAATTGATGCATCGGATTATACGAAAAATCGACTTTTATCCTTAAACGCAATTTGTGGCTAAACTAAGCGTCCTAGGGGTATCAAAGTTTACACCTTTAAACTTGATTTGCGGCTAAACTAAGCGTCCTAGCGACTTATAAAATGCATATTCGTGATCAGGAAGTGTAAGTTTAAAAGAAATAAAAAAAAATTGGTAAAAAAGTTTTTCCTAAACTTTCAAAAAATATTTTCAGTTTTTTCATAAACCTTTTGTACAATCAAAATAAAAAAATTCCTTAAAGTGCGAAAACACTTTTTTTATGAAGCACCCTCATTGAAAGTATTTTTTTCTTCAATTATTTATTCCATACATCAATCACACCTAATTTTATTGAATTCTGTTTGAAAATGTGGAAGATGGCGTTTGTAAGGTACATCCCAATGTAAAAATACTAGATTTAATATTTTTTTCCCGCAACACGCTTCATATAAAATTTTTGAACAGTAAAAAAAAATGTTTCCCTAAAGTGCGAAAACACTTTTTTATGAACCACCCTGATTGAAAATATTTTTTTCTTCAATTATTTGTTCCAAACATTGTGGAAGATAGCATTTATCCAAGCACTGTGAAGTGAATATAAAATTTTTTTTCGAACACATTTTGTGAGCGCTACAAAGAAATCAGCGCTTTCTCCATTTGCTTCAATGGTTTTTGTTTGTGCGGCGCGTTCCTGGCGCTGCGCTAGCACTTTTCAAAAGCTCAATTCGATTATTAGGAGGGTTTACATGGACCAACATGCTCGACAGCATGGGAGTTGTCGAGCCATGCTCGATCATTTAAACGCGAAAACAACTGCTGGACCAACATGCTCGACGGATTTCAAAGTTTTTTGAAAACATGCTGGCTCGACCAACCAGCCAACTTGTATAAACAGATGCTCGACAACATCGGTATATGTTTTTGCATTATTTAGCCACGGTGACGGGAAAAAATGGCAACAGTAACAAATAATGAGTTGTGGAGACAGTTTTTCGTATTTTAAGAGACTTTAGAGAGGTTTGGGAAATAAAAAGCGAATTTTATAAGAAAAAATTTGCAAGCCATACTGGGTACGTTTGTTCCAAAAAATGAAAAATAATGATGCTCGACAACATCAGTATCCATGTAAACGCAAAGTTGGGTGTACAGTTATTTTTTCCATCGAGCCATGTTGTCGAGCATGTTGGTCTATGTAAACCCCCCTATTGAGTTGATGAGTTGATGAACTGCGCTTTTGCGCTACTGCGTTACCAATTGGTGTATCAGCGCACATAACGCAGCTGCTGCTTCAACGCATTGCGCTAACGCAGCGCTGCGTTACACATGTCTACAGTCGCCCGAATAGCACAAGCACGAAATCGGCTGATGATTCGGTTTCCGTGTACGCGAACTGTTTAGTATCTCGGTTCCTAGAAGTTCTACGAAAAAGTGTTTAATACAAAAAATGTAGAAAATACAAATTTCTATTTCTTATGTTAATAACATTTTTTCGATATTTTTAAAAGTAACAAGCCAACAAAAGCAATTTTTTTTATTTTCTAAGTGTTTTCGAAAATTTATCACATTCGCAATCGAAACCCAAAAAAATTTTCTATGAAAAGTTTGTTGGCCCCTAAATTTTCAACAATATTGCTATATATCTTTTTTCTGTATTCCAATAAATGACAAAGATATGAATATTTTTGTATTACCAGTTTTATATTGTTTTCCAAAAAAAATGAAAATCACGACTATTAAAGCGGATCTCTATGCTTAATACCAATTTTAAGCTTTTCCTTTTTAATTTTAGCTTGTGTTTGTATGAACAACCGCATTTTTTTTAACAATGGACTATTTTGATTTTTGGATGTTGGTTGCCATGACAAATTTAATAATTTTGGCAAGTTTTATGAGTGTAAGAGTTTTCTCGTGAGTGCTATGGTAATAGTTCTACACTTGCCCCTAACTTAAAAATACCCTTTCACCAAAGTTATTTCAAGGGAACTCTCTTAATTCTCGGTTCTATTTACAAATGAAACATTTATTCCCAGTTTTATTGAATTACAATTATTTTCATAGCGTTTTCAGTTATATTTTACTTGTTCTACCTACTTACAAAAAGTAATCATTACATAAAATTGACTATTTGATTAGTTGTATAATTTCGGATTTTGTAGGCACCAAAAGCAAAGAAGAAATTGGTAATATTGCCCAAAACTATTTTGAATAATGAAATGGAAATATTATCTAAGCATGTAAATTGTTTTTGTAAAACTTGGGCGATATTTCCTCAATTTCGGGTGATATTTCCAAACTTGATTTAAAAAAAATACGCAAAGTTCTCGGAAATGTTTGAGAAAGGTGATATTTTGTTTCATGTACCTATATGTGGGTAAGTTTTTTTAAATCTTAATGTAGCAAAAAGGCTTTCGGAGAGGGGAGGGGCGCAAATATCGCAAGCTGTTGGCGGTGACACGTACAGTAGGGAGCAAAAATGAGTACATGTTCGTAACTCGCGCACTTATTGATGCATAACAACAAATAATAAAGCAAATTGAAAAATTTTTTTTGGTCTGTATTTTGTGTTCAATTCTCAACAAAATGGTATATAATACATAACGGAAAGGAGCAAGTTCTAAGATAAAAACAAATTAAACAAAAATAAATCGCATGTACTCAATTTTGCACCAAGCGTTAATCAGCAAAATATCGAAGTTTGCTGTTAGATTTGCAAGTTTTTGGTTTGTTAATGACTTCCTTTATCTTCTGTAGTTTGAGAAATGTTTAATTGCGTATGGTTGGAACTTTCACCAGCGTATTTTAATAAATTAAATATATAATTATAAACATTTCATTGCTCTTTAAAATTATGAGGAAACTATCACGACAGATTGAGGACAGTATTGTAGTCATGACAAAGAGTGGCTTCTCGACGCAAATACTAGCTAAGAAGCTTAAAATAAGCCAATCGGTGGTCATAAAAGTCCAGAAAAGGCGAGTTATTGTTCCTAAAGCACAAGTCAAAGGCCACAAAAAATTTTTGACGGATGCGGACGGCCCTCGCAGGATATTAGAAATAATTATAAACATTTCATTGCTCTTTAAAATTATGAGGAAACTATCACGACAGATCAGTGTTCCCAGATTGGTGGTTTTTCCAACCAAAATGGTTGGAAAAAATGCCTTTGGTGGGAAAAATGGTGGGAAAATATTCATAGTGGGATTTATGGTGGGAAAATATTTCAATGGTCTCTTTTTTGGTGGAAAAAACCACAATTCACTATACCTTCCTATCTTCGAATTTTATGACTTATAATGATTTGGCACAAAAAACAGAAACTTTAAAAAATATTTTTTTTTTGTGAATATCACACAAATGACCTTGAAAAAATTTAAAAATATCTCAAAATTCATAAAAATCAATGACTGACCGATTACTGAAACTGATTAGCTGACCTTTTATGACCGTTAAGTGACCTTTCAAGTGAGATGCCAACATTTTTTGTAACCTTGAAACGAACTTTAAAAATTCATAAGAAAAACTTTGGCTGACCAATTATTGAAAATAGTTGATCTTATCATGATCTAGTGATCTTTCGGATCGGTATACATTTTTTGTGAATATTCCATAAATGAGGCGGCAAAAATCGTACGTGACCTTAAGAAACTTTAAGACTTGATTACAAGTTTTCTAGGGCTGACTAATTTCTAGGACAAGGTAACTTTCTTCATCAATTACTGAGCAATTATAACATACTTATTTTGCGAATATGAAGTACCAAGAGTGCAGAGCAAACATTCTTCTTTTTTTATATCTAGGAAGTGTTTGTAGCAGAAAAGGTAATGGTGGTTTTTTTTTCCTTCCAGTACAAAAATGGTGGGATTTTGTTTGGAATTTGGTGGGATTCTAGAAATTTCATCTGGCATCACTGCGACAGATTGAGGACAGTATTGTAGTCATGACAAAGAGTGGCTTCTCGACGCAAATGATAGCTAAGAAGCTTAAAATAAGCCAATCGGTGGTCATAAAAGTCCAGAAAAGGCGAGTTATTGTTCCTAAAGCACAAGTCAAAGGCCGCAAAAAATTTTTGACGGATGCGGACGGCCCTCGCAGGATATTAGAAATGAAAAGGAACAAGTGTTTAACACCAAATTATGCTTTTTTAGCAATAAATAAGCCCGTTAGCCGATGAACTGCAAGAAGAACCCTCAACGACATTGGTTATATCTCAGCGGTTAAAAAAACAAAAGCCTGCATTGTCGGAAAACATGCTAAGGTGTGGTTAAAGTTCGACAGAGAACACAGAAATTGGACACCAAGTAATTGGAAACGTGTAGAGTGGTCATATGTCAAATTTCAGTGTTTAGTCGCCCGAATAGCACAAGCACGAAATCGGCCGATGATTCGGTTTCCGTGTACGCGAACTGTTTAGTTCATATCTCGGTTCCTAGAAGTTCTACGAAAAAGTGTTTAATACAAAAAATGTAGAAAATACAAATTTCTGTTTCTTATGTTAATAACATTTTTTCGATATTTTTAATATTTAAAAAGTAACAAGCCAACAAAAGCAATTTTTTTTATTTTCTAAGTGTTTTCGAAAATTTATCACATTCGCAATCGAAACCCAAAAAAATTTTCTATGAAAAGTTTGTTGGCCCCTAAATTTTCAACAATATTGCTATATATCTTTTTTCTGTATTCCAATAAATGACAAAGATATGAATATTTTTGTATTAACAGTTTTATATTGTTTTCCAAAAAAATTAAAATCACGACTATTAAAGCGGATCTCTATGCTTAATACCAATTTTAAGCTTTTCCTTTTTAATTTTAGCTTGTGTTTGTATGAACAACCGTATTTTTTTTTAACAATGGACTATTTTGATTTTTGGATGTTGGTTGCCATGACAAATTTAATAATTTTGGCAAGTTCGTGAGTGCTATGGTAATAGTTCTACACTTGCCCCTAACTTAAAAATACCCTTTCACCAAAGTTATTTCAAGGGAACTCTCTTAATTCTCGGTTCTATTTACAAATGAAACATTTATTCCCAGTTTTATTGAATTACAATTATTTTCATAGCGTTTTCAGTTATATTTTACTTGTTCTACCTACTTACAAAAAGTAATCATTACATAAAATTGACTATTTGATTAGTTGTATAATTTCGGATTTTGTAGGCACCAAAAGCAAAGAAGAAATTGGTAATATTGCCCAAAACTATTTTGAATAATGAAATGGAAATATTATCTAAGCATGTAAATTGTTTTTGTAAAACTTGGGCGATATTTCCTCAATTTCGGGTGATATTTCCAAACTTGATTAAAAAAAAATACGCAAAGTTCTCGGAAATGTTTGAGAAAGGTGATATTTTGTTTCATGTATATGTGGGTAAGTTTTTTTAAAATCTTAATGTAGCAAAAAGGCTTTCGGAGAGGGGAGGGGCGCAAATATCGCAAGCTGTTGGCGGTGACACGTACATATAAGTAGGTACGTATGTGGACCGTGTTGGGTTTGGGTGTGGCGCGATGTAGCGCGGTGGGGTTCTTGGGTTGTGGCCACACCGCGGGTCATCACGCAACTGCGCTGGTCGTCACACCACACCGCGTTCCCGATTCGAATGCGATGCATGGTTGTACCCGTTAGCGCTGAAAGCTCCTCGCACGATGCACCCAACTCCTCCGAAGCGCGGCCTATTTGATAGACAAAATTTCACCCATTTCCTTATATTGCAGTTGTTTTTGGCATTTTTTTTGTACTTTAATTTATTATTTTGGACAATGCTTCATTTTATGGTGAAAGTGCGATAACACCAATATTGCATAAGCTTAAAATTGGTATTAAGCATAGAGAACCGAAATAAAAGTCGTGGTTTTTATTTTTTTTTGGAAAACAATTCAAAACTGTTAATAAAAATATTCATATCTTTGTCATTTATTGGAATTCAGAAAAAACTTATAGACGGTGTTCACATTGGACTGACTCCTCCGACTTTTTTTTGACATAAGCCAGTCTGTTCTTGTTCAGACACAAAAGTAGTGTGAACACTCCTGATTCTTTTTGACGTCTTGCAGTTGCCAAACAGTTGTCAGAAATGAAAAATTACATTTGTGTTTGTGACTTGTGAGCTTAAAATTTGAAGATTAATTTTTGACCAAATTTATTTCAAGAAAAATTAAAAATGGATTTAAATTCAAGCCAAAACGAAGCTGAATGTGTTTTGGGCTATTTAAGTGCTATTAATACCGCTGCTTTGTGCGTATTGGCAAATAAAGAGAGCAAACAGAATATAAAGCGGGATTGGGTGAAAAAGTGGAAGCTGAGGAGAGCGGACAAAGGTGTCTTTAATCTTCACAAGGAGCTACTTCTTGAAGATAAAGATTCCTTCAGACGATACCTTCGGATGAGCGAGGAGTGCTTTTTGGAACTGTTACATCTTATCGAACCAAGAATAAAGCGCCAAGATACCCGAATGCGAAAAGCCATTTCGGCAGAGGAATGCTTGTCTTGCACGCTGAGATTCTTGGCCACCGGTGAAACGTTTAGAAGCCTGGAGTTTCAAACAAGGATTTTCTTATCCTATATATCTGAGCGAATTCCCGAAATTTGCGATATGATCTACGAGATATTGCAGACAAAATATTTACAGGTAGGTAAGCAAATTGTATAAAATTAAGGTAGGTTAGTTTGCTTGTATGTCACGTTTGCTTTTTGGTAAACACATTTCTCTGTAGTTCAAGAAAAGTGTTTCGTATGAAATCCTATATTTGTTGGTTGTGTTAAGTTGTGCGTCACTATATACAAAGATAAAAAAAATAAATTCAATAGGTGGTGGAGGTGATCTATAGGCTTCCCCAAAGATTTTGCATTAAAAATATAATCTAACCAAATGTCTTATTACAGTTTCAACCACTCAGATCCTTATTTTGACGGGTCATTCTGTTTTTGGGGCTTACCATTTTTAAAGACCAAATGCAGATTCAAAAAAGGTATCAACCATCTCCGTAGCTTGAATTGTCCGAAAGTTACAGCCCAACAAGGTTCTGAATTTTCTTCATTTTTTCAACAAAACACCACATGTTGACCACATATGGCATGAATACCCTTAGTATCTGTGGTACTAGGCCTAATAACATACAAATATTTTATATGTACATAAAATCTTTTAAATTGTAAGCAATACAAATAATTCTCACTCCTTTTTCTATTTCTAGTTTCCCGTAGGTGAAGAATGGGAACAAATTGCCCAGAAATTTCAATCCCGTTGGCACTTTCCGCTCTGTATAGGGGCGTTGGATGGGAAGCATGTGGCCTTCAGAGAAAACAGACGGCGCTTTGTATTATAACTACAAGGGCTTCAATAGTGTGGTTTTGTTGGCCATGTGTGATGCTGATTCGAAATTTACATTTGTGGATATCGGCTGCAACGGGCGAATAAGCGATGGAGGCGTCTTAAGTCGCAGTGCCTTGGCAGATGTTCTTTTGAATGCAGATGAAATCTTTCCCAGGGATAGAATTATTGGCAACAATAGAATTTTGCCATACGTCATTGTTGGGGACGATGCTTTTGCCTTGGAAAAACACCTTATGAAGCCTTTCCCTTACCACACCAATAGCGAATCGGAAAGAAATTTTAATTTTCGTCTTAGTCATGCACGTCAGACTATAGAGCATGCATTTGGAATTTTGTCAAATCGATTCAGAGTGCTGCAATCGAACATTCATTTGAGGCCCCACAAGCAAGGCCGTAGCCAGGGGGGGGGATCACAGGGGTTTGATCCCCCCCGAAATTTTTGAGAAAGGCATTATTAAATCATTCTTTCCATTTTAGTATGAATTTTGTACTCAAATTTGTGCGATGGTTATAAATTAATTTAATTTGATTTAAGGCCGTGTACCGATTGCGTTAAAATTCTGGTTAAATTTGGTCCCAGCTAAATTTTATACGTTTTTATAGGGGTGAATAAAATTTAAGGTTTTTGATGTGTCAATTGAATTAAATGGGACTTTATTTAAACAAACATATCCCATTAGTTTTGTTGTTGTATTTTGTTTTTGTAATGACAGTTTGCTGAACAAATAATTCAGTTTGCAAAATAAATGATCATCTGAAAAAGTATTTTCAATAAATTTTATTGATTCTTTTGCACTTTGAAGGATTTATCATAGGTAATTCAAACAAACGGGGGAGAGAATTTCGAATTTTTAAAAGGAGATCATTTGAAGTGCCGCAAACATTTACCTACGCTTGAAAATGTATACTTTGAAAAGAGCCATGAGACCCTATACAAATGAAAATATTGAATATTTCTTTGTTTTGATTTCTTGAGTTCATTATTCTAGGCCTTTGTCTTCTATATTTCTTAATCTTTTCATTTGATTTTAGTTTTTTTTTAATCTTTCCCGAAATGATTCATGACTTCATGACAACAAAATAAAATATTTATCTACATTCATCTCCCTCAATCTTTCATGAGCATAGACATGTCAAAAATTAACCACTGGCTAAAATTTTAACGAGCTCCTGAGCAGGTTAAATTTTGACGTCTATATTCACCTCAGTAATGTCAAAATTTAGCCATGGGCATTGTATATAAATTCTATAGTATTCTCATGAAGAAAAAAAGCTCGTGGCCATCTATGCATCCAAATGTAATACTAATTTTTGTTAAGGGATCTCGGTAAGGCGATCACAGCGAACCTATCGACCAAATGTCTACCTACAAAATCGTGTTTCATGAGAATACTATAGATTGGATATACAATGCCACGGGATCAAATTTAACCAGGATTTTAACACAATTGGCACACGGCCAAACTCTGGCACTACATAATTTTTAATGAATATTTTAAAGGTACCTACCTACCTTGAATATTTCTTAAGTCAGCTTAAAATGAGATTCGTGTATTCTGATTCCCTTAAGTCCTGGCAAAAACGAACAAAAATTTAAAGAAGAAAACTTCAATTTTTAAAAAATTTTGGATCGTGACAATTTAAAGTTTAAAGACTGAATGCATGATATGGTAAACAAAATGCCATACATAACATGATTCACACACACAAGCTTATTAAAATTTTCGTGACTCTAACGGTTTTAACATGCACACCGGAAAGAACTTTTTCAACAGTGAAACGTCTAAAAATTGACCTAAGAGATTCTACCGGTGAATTGGAGTAAATGTCAGTTCATCGACAAATTGAGACTAACACTGAGGCAGTTATCATATGGGAGGAATCTATTTGTCATAGGAGTGAGTTTTGCGCAAACAATTAAATGTTTGACGATAAAGCATAGTTTACAGTCCCCACGCAAAAGAAAAATCAAATTATTCAAAACAATTTGGCACCTATTCTGTGCTTAATTTTATATAATATTTTAGGCACAAAATGTTTGCCTTTGCCTAAGCCATTGAGTCATTAATTAACCTCTTTTAATAAATTATAGGCTTAAAAATGGAAAAAAATGAGTTTGGGATGCAAAAACAATTTGCATGCAAATAACGCTGTGAGGTGAATATATTTTTTTTTCGGGAGCGTAAATATTTGATATTCACCACTTTATCTCACGCGAAACAATTTCCCAATTGTTTTGCAGTTCTATGACGCCAATGGTTCCTTTTAGCATGAAAATGTTAACCAATCAAATAAAAGACTAATTTTGTACTTCATCTCAATCATTTTTGGCATGCGAAAATATTTGCATAAATTTTCGCTCAGGAACTGTAAGCTAGGCTTTGTATTTTGCTTTACTATTAAAAAAAAACGTTTACAGTGAAGACATTTTTTCTTTAATTACATTTTTTTTCACCACCAAGCGTTTTCTTTTCTTTACTCAAAAGAACCGTTTACTTAGCTTAAATGGTGAAATATTTTTCGAAAAAGTGTATCTCCCCCCGACATAATTGTCTGGCTACGGCCTTGCCCACAAGGTCATAAAAATTATTCAAGCCAGCTGTGTATTGCACAATTATTTGATCACAAAAAGTGTTAATTACACTTCAGATTTAAGTTTGCAACAAGAAACTCCTGCTAATGGCGAAAACCCTAATGGAGACAGGACTAACAATCCTTGAATCCATTCCAACGAAGCTGGAAGAATCCGAAACCAGTTTTCTGAATACTTTAATAATGAAGGAAAGCTTTATTATGTATAACTTGTTTTTATTATACTCGTATACCTAACCAAAATAACTAAAAAACGTTTTTTTTTGAGGATATTGTTTATTTTTTCAAAATAAATATTTTTTCAAAAACAGCTTTTTATTTATTTTTTTTTTCAAAATTTATCGTTTTCAGATATTTGTTGCGGTATACGTGTTGTGGGTTGATTTGATTTTGTTTGTGTTTGACTTGTTATTATTTGTGGCGTTTTAATAAAAAATGTAATTGGCTTACTAATTTGTCTTCTATTTATTAATAGATGAAGATGATGATGGAATGTCATTGACGGGAATATTGGCTCTTGGATCAAAAAGTAAGGTTTGATTTCGGACTGCTATTGGGTTTTATGTATGATTTTAAATTGGGTTTGGGTTGTGTGTTTTGCGTTTGCGGATTTGAAAGGGATGGTAAAAAATTATTCTCTAATATGTTTTGAAATTGAGCTTGGGTTGGGTGTTTTGTGTTTTTGATGGACTTGAAAAATTTTGTGTGTTTGTTCTATAGCCGGGCTTGGGGTGGGTGTTTTGTGTGTTTGAGCTGGAAAGGGAAGATGGAAAAGAATTTTGTGTATTAGGTCTACCATTGGGCTGGCTGTTTTGTGTTCCTGCATTTGAAAGGGATGATTTTTGTGTGTTTATTCTTAAATCGGCCTCGGGTTGTGTGTTTTGTGATTGTTGATATGAATGGGATGGTAAAAAATAGTCTGGTATGTTTGCTCTGAATTTGGGCTTGGGTTGGGTGTATTGTGGACTTAAATCTGAATTCTCTGTAGCTGTATTTTCTAACTGTTTCCGAAAATAATTTTTTTCTTGAACTTCTCTTATTACATCCATAATATTCCATTTGGATTCCATAAGGAGGTCCTCTGGAATATCTTCCAGCTCGTGCTGTACAAATTTAGCTAAATTTTCAGCTTTCGAGCGTTTTGCACCTTTTTGAAGACGAAAATTGCTCGCCATCTTCTCAGCAACCTGCAAGGATCTGGTGATTTACTTTTCAAACCCAGTTTTTCTTTTCTTATCCTTTTAATAAAATTTAGTTATATATACATAGTTTTAATTCAAAATTTTAAGATGTTAGTCTTACCTGAGGAGGTTGAAAATCTTCATCGAAGCATAGCTCCGTTTCCAAAATAGCCCCAAGTCCTTGAGAATTTTTCTGAAAGTTTAATAAGATATTACAAAACAGTGAAGGTACAAAAGTCAATTATAAATTTTGGGAGTGGTTATATAACCAAAATAGTATGAAGATTTATAGGTGTATACGTAATAATATCAGACACAAAATATTGTTTTTTTCTCAGCCTTTTGTGGGGTAGGGTAAAAAGAAGTGATTTTCCATTTCTCGTTTCCCGAATTCAAGATGCTTTTTAAACGAACCTTATCGTCTTCCAAATACAATGCATACACTTCACATTTTGGTTTAACATCCACTTCCAAAAATTACCGTGCACTCTTAAATATTTTTCACAACTTAAATATTCCCAATAATCTTTCATTTCCAGCATTCATTTAAAAAATTTTTACCTGTGAAATATTGGATACAGATGGAGTAGACTTAACGTAGCTTTCTAAAAAGTTCAGCTCCTCGAAACACCAAAGCTTTGGATACTACAGCTCAGAACTTCCTGCTCCACTTTTTTTTGATTTTGCCATTGCGTTTTTTTCTTTAATGTACTGGCTTCTCAAAGTTTTTATTTTACTTTTCACTTCATCTGAAGTAACCTCTGGCCGTAAGAATTTTAGCTCCTCTGCTATCCTTTTTAGCGCATCGTTCTTTTTTATCCGGTCCAGGGTGTCTTCGGATCGGACTGCGTGTTGTAAAGCATGGGATGCTGCTCATAAAGCATAATGAGCTGTGTCGTCTGTTGCTTGGTCCGGTCATTTTATTAAAATAAATAATTATTTCACTTTTAAAACACAAAATAAATATATTTTAAGTAAAAGCTCTTCACTAAAATGCTTCTTTCTTGAATAATTTTTTGACAAGTAAGAAAATTCACAAGAGCCTACTATCGCGTCCTGAATTCAAAAACTCATAGGTATCGCGATTTTCAATTTTTGTAACTGATTTTTTTTTTGGATTCGCTTGCTTAATTATTTTTTGTCGCAGTAAATTACATAAGAGGAAAAGAAAAAGAGAGTTGTTTTGACTTCTGTAGTCTAGTCAACGAAGACTCAAAATTATAAAATACAACTGTTTTTTAAATAATTTTTGATGGGTAATTGTTACTAAGTGCTTCCGAAGAAAACTTGAATAACATACTTTTGTAGAAAGCTTTGTTAACTTTTATTTTGTATTTTGTATTTTATTTCGTTTAGATTCTGAATACAACAACAAAAATGATAAAAAAGTTGTTTTTATAATCTTCAATATTCTCGAAAACTAAAGCTAACAAATGAAAAATCAAGTAACAAAATTTATCAATTTTTTTCAAACGAATTTTTCAAAAATTTTAAACTTTATTTCGTATATAATCAAAGAATTCGTTTTAAGCTTTTAATAAAGGTACAGCACAGTATTGTAAGTATTTCCGTTGTTTTTAAATAGCTATTTTTCTACTTTAATTCAATGTTTTGGGAGTTTGTCCCCCCTTATAGAAAAGAGGGGGAAATACACCTCCCCTTTTATATAATTTATTTCTTAGAATATTTCCAAAAATTATTTCATAAAGTATTGCCCAATGCCTTGGAAAAATGCTGTGTACTTCTTACCTTCGAAGAAATAGCGTTTCTCATATGAAAATAAAACTGTACAAAAAAATTAAATGAAGACATTTTAACCAAAACCACCTTCTTTACACCATAACTTGCTCTCATAATGTCTCTGGGATGACCATGAATCAATATATACTTACTTTTTCCGATATTTCTGAGTAAATTGATCAAAAACCATTGATGTTGTAAGACAATAGCATTGTTTTTCAATTTTTTGAATTTTCTACTGCTAGTATTTTTCTTAACCTTGATTCTACCAAAAATACGAATAAGACGTTTTTGTAGGAAATTTATTATTCTTTCATTTTGTAGTACACTTTTCCGCTTAAACGCTTAGTTTTCAAAATATTGCCGAAAAGTTACAAAAGGGGACCTTTACCCCCCCTCCTGCCTAAAGCTCGCTGCCCTGGGCTGGGGACTTTTAGTATGTTATACCTGGGGGTCACCACTACCACATAAAATAATAACCCAGAGAGCATGATTTATTGTATTTATTTTTCCTTCGTTGGCTGGACTACTATTTGAGGAATCCTGTTTATTTCTCATTCTCTGTCAAAGACCGGAGGAAAATTACTGAGCGCTCAAGAAATATAAACTGGCTCCTACTACTTTCCAGAGGCAAACAGTAAGGATTTAATTGTTTCTTTTTTTTAGGATTCGAAAAGTAACTGAGTTACAGAACATTGGCCCACAGCCCACAGCTAACTCTCCCTCCATCAAGCACTTTGAGCTCTTGAATTATCTCGACAAAATATAAAAGCTAAAGAAAAACACATTTTTCTTCCTCTTTATGATTTTATTGCTTGAAATACCACAAAGGAGTCTCCCTCATTAAACAGCAAATACTTACATTATTTAGACTAATACATTTATTTTTTTTTCGCTTAAAATATCAACATCGATGCTACCTACTTTTTATGGCTTTTTACATATGTACATAGTTTTAGTTTTTGTTTTATTCATTTTAAGCGAGGAAAGTTTTTCGCAACTTTGGATACTTCGGATGCAATTAAGATGTGTGAAGGTTCTTCTGTGGTTGATCCCAGTTGTGACATATCAGCCATAACTGGCGACTCATATTTGTTCTGAAATAAAAAAAAAAAGAATATTTAGAAAATCAGAAATAAGTTTAAATGATCCAACTACTTTTATCGTTGTTAATTTTCATAAGAGTTGGAACTGTCTTGGTTTCTATTGATGGAAATAAAAATAAGTTTAAACTAGTTTAAGTCGTATAAGGCCAGATTCACATTATAGTTCTGATATCGATAAAGTCTCGGTACGATCAAATATTCTTGCACAATAAACATATTCACATCATTGATACCTGATACGCATTTGCTCTTCTCATTGTTTCTTAAAAATAAGACGGTATAAGATAATGTCATTAGAGCATTGCCCTCCAATATGGTGATGACGGTCATGAACACGCTTAAACATGGCCAAAAGATTTGGGTCGCACGTACTTGCTCTTATGTTCAAGAGGTTTATGGTTTTAATAATTTGTATATATGGAAATTATGAGAACAAAATATGTTAAAAAGCATAAAATTCGATATTTGAATTCGCGAAAAAAGAATGCCATCTGAATCCTTGAATAGATATGAATATGCACAAAAAAAATAAGTGGGTATTTTGATATTTAACAATAAGTTACTTTTTGAACACAAATTTCAATATATCGTCTCCTGTGCCTACGTTCTGTAACTCGCATCTCGTGAATCATAGGTGCCCGCAGGATTTTGTCCAGTGGGGGGGCAAACACCAAACCAATTTTGAAAAAATGGGCATTAAAAAAAAATTTTTTTTTTTAATTTTAATATGCAATATAAATAGAGCTTTTTGGAAGTTTTTATAAATAATTTCTTTTAAATGTTTCAGTCAATAATGAACTGTTAATAGTTATCTAGCGTAAAATTATTTTATATTTAATAGTAGACCGTACTTATTTAACCACACAGACATGTTTTTGGAAGTTTTTTATAGAACAATAAAATATCATTCGTTCACTCGTGAAAAAATCAAAAGGGAATGTTATTTTTGATTCGATTAAAACAAAATTCATTTTCACGATCGAACCAAAAATGCTAGGATGTGGGATCTATAAAATATAGTTCGTTCCGAATTTATTATGCGAGAACAATTGAAATCGTACGGGAGTACAAATACCTGGGAGTTTTAATAACGTCGAATCTGAACATGAATAAGCACCTAGATTGGAAATTAGCAGAGGCAAAACAAGCGATCTCGTCAGTATGGGAACGTGGTATGGGAACGGTGAATAAAGAGCAAATACATTCAGCGCAAAGCAAAAGATATTCCGCTCCACATCAGCAGCAGTTCTTCTCTATGGTGGTGAAGTTTGGGGATATCATTCTTTTGAAGCCGTGGAAAAATATCTACGATATTCTATTAAAAGGATTTTTCGACTGCCAAGGAGTACACCTAACTATATGATCTATCTGGAGACAGGGGCACCGCCAATGATCTTATTGATACTCTTAAAATGCATTTAAACTATATCATCAAAATTATGGATATGGAGGAATAAATTATATCAAAAATATAGTTTTAACTGCGGCAGTTCAAATAAGAGGAGCTATGATGGTTGAGTGGAAGAATCTTGCCGCAACATGTGGCATTGATTTAGTCATAGTACCAAACGAGCAGCCGTCTCTATTAAAAAGTAAGTTCAATGCGATATTGGAAAAGTTAGGAAGTGTTCTCTATGAAAGATTTGCAGCTGAAGCCAGTTCGTCAGAGTTTAGGAGCTACTATAGCCGTTTGAGTTTCAATCTGCAGAACAAAACGTAGGTATCTACTGAATACAACCCCAGTGGATAAAATAAACATTATTTTTAAGACGAGAGGTGAATTGCTTGATCTATATTATATGACATCGTCCATATCTGCCCTTACAATGTAGTCTCTGCAATATGAAAGAACACGAGGATACATATCACTTTATTGCAGTATGCCCGGTTTCAAGAGAATTCCGGATGAGGTACTTCAATAAACTCAGCCTTTGTGAATTGGAGTTTCTGAGCATACTGGATGGGGAAGAAGGATAGGATGCGCTTTATAACTTTACTGTCACTGCATTTCGATATAGAAGATGTATTATAGAAGAAGAATTTTAATTTTTAAATTAATACAGTTTTATATTTCTTAAAATTTTCTACTTTTTGCCATTTAAATGTATTTATATTCGAAAATGTCAGTCTGGTAGACGACCAAATGCCATACCAATAAGACTTAAGATTCAATATTCAAATAATTTATAATTATTTATACTTATTTAATGAAATAAAAGGAGTCAATAACACTAACAAACTATTGAAGATCCATCCACGAACCTTTGAAATAAGAAATAAAAATTTAATTTTACAAAAGGAAAAAGGACAGTTTCGAAATCTTTTGACCTTGATAGATTTCAATGAAATCGAATTGAGTGATTTCAATGAAATTGCCACAGGTCATGGTGATGATGGTGCCATTTTTTGAAACACCGTTTTGAAAATATTCGTTTCTGTTATAATTCTGTCTCAGCTATCCTGTCATTTTACTGAAATCACTCAAGGAACAACGAAGTTGACATTTTTTTTAAAGCACCCTGTTTTGAAAATATTTTTTCTTTTTTAATTCTGTATAAGCTATCACCTGTTTCAATTTCATTGAAATCTTTCAAGGAACAACGAAGTTGCAAAATGTTGACATGTTTTTGAAACACCCTGTTTTGAAAATGTCTACGAATTTCCCTAATGGCCTTTTCGATTGGCAATCCGGAAGACCGATTCGATACGTGTGAACGATTCTGAAATCAAATCCGGAACAATCTTTTTCAGAACAAGAACTGCCATTCTATACCCATTCGAAAAGACCATAAAACTACCTTTCTGTAAAAAAACGTGTAAATTTCTGATTTTTTAGAAGTTTTCATAAAGCATCGACATCGTAGCCATTTTTCAACAGACTTTGAAAACTAATGGCTATGTGGACCATGTATTTTTTTAATAAATAGCTTCACAGCTGCAGTGAATGGATACTTGAAGAAGAAATATTTATTTTAAGGACCATTTCAGATCCTTATTTAAATCCGTTCAGGCAATGACAAAATCTAAAACAACTTTGGACGTACTGTTTACAAATTCTTCAGCTTTAAATTATTTTCTATTAATATATAAAACTAACTCCGGATAATAGACTGTAATATAATTTTTTTATTTTAGTTTTTCAGATCAAAATTTGATAATTATTGATTCATTTGCTTTCAAACTCAATTGATTTATTATTTTGCATATATAAAACAGGTACCCAAAGTACATATAATTTTTTCTGTGAATCTTCCCGATATTTTATTTCTACTATTCGAGACGGTTCCAAGCCGTTCTTGAGTTATAAATGGTGTAACTAACCCGACTTTGTTTTACATATTAAAAAAATAAGAAATAAATAAGATTTGAAAATTCAAAACAAAAATTTCGAATTCCGAATCAAACTTTTTCTTTAAAATAAGAAAATCTCCACTTTTTATTTGTAAACAAAATTTAAATATTTACTTCAACTTCATTATTCAGCCTCATCATGAACGTCATTATTATCGGACACTTGATTCGAATCCCAAAAAAAAAAACTATCACAGAATCCATCGTAGTGCAAGACTTCACACAAACTACCATCAAGAAAACATTCGGTGATAGTTTACCATGGAATTCATGATTGGGCTGATGATCAATTAAATATATTAATATCAGTTTAAACAACTGACTTAAGGCAGAAAAGCTTTAAATTAGAATTTTATGCTTACACAATAAAAATTTTATACATATTAACGTTTATTTCCTAAAGACTACGGTGCATGTTAATATTGTACTTATCTAAGTATTAAACATACTTACGTTCTTGTGTCATAAATTATTCTTTAGAGAAAAGGAATTGCATACGCCTTGGCTCTCTACCAAAACGATCAATTACTTCATTAAATAAGTTTTTTTGTTCTTTTACAAGATTTGTATGTAAATACATCATTGGGCTATATGCATAAACGGTAGTAAGTGCTTTTACTGGTAAATTTGTATAGTATTAACTTTTTGTCATATGCATAAGACCAAAGTAAATACTGAACAACAAGGATTTAATGGAGGCAAAAGTATTTACTAGTTTCCGATGAATTAGTCAGTAAAAACTTTTAATGGTTTATGCATAAAAACTAGTAAGTACTTTTTATTTCCAGTATTTACTGCAAATTGTTCAAGTTTGTAAAAACCAACTTGAACATTTTATAGTAAATACTTTTGTATGCTGAATGCAAAAATTCACAGTCGTGAGTCAAGTCAAAGCAATCGAATCACTTTATTTCTCAGAAAAAGTGGCTCAGAAAAGTAGAAAAACGGGACATACCAAACGAATGGCTTACAGGTGTTTGTTCTATTAAAAGTAATAATTTTTTTTCCTAGTGCATAATTCTGCAAGCTGCTCTCAAGATCGAAAATCACATGTGAACACAGTTATGAGAGTAGCTAGCAAAATGGTAGACATCTCCGCGAGAAAACCTCTCAAAAGTTTCCTAATGAAATTATTCCCAAACAGAAACACACATTAAATTCAAAGTAAAAAATGCAAGTTGCGTGGTAATGCCAGGGTGGGGGGGGCAAACCATGAACTCAATAAAGAAGCTGTAAAGAAAATATCCATATGTTCCAACAATATCGAAACAAAGGATATTTTCAGATACATTTGGCATGATCCAGAGCCAGGGGGGGGGGCAAATCATGGAGAGAAGGCAAAGTATTTGTTAAAATTCAAAGAAAAAAATGAAAAATTTCTTAGTGGTGTGGTATTGTCCAGAGTCAGTCCCCCCCCCCCCCTTGCCCCCCCCTCCGGGCGCCTATGACGTGAATCAAAACAAATATGACGTAAATTGGCATTAAAATTGTTTTCTCACTTTCGCCTGGTTCTGTAACTAGATTTTCTCGACTTGAAACTTTTCGGAATAAAATTTCTGTGAGAGCCTGGAAAAATATGATTAAAACTGTGAGAGCCTGGAAAAATGTGAGTTAAACTGTTTCTGTAAGAAAAAAGTCGAGATAATTTCTCGATTTAACTGCTAAAATTACTCGACAAGTAAAACGCATGTGAGAAGAAAATTAAAGCGATTAAAAGTAGAGAAATTGCAAATATTTTGTATTTGTAATTTGTATTATTTTAAAACAAAAACAAAAGAACACTCTCCCTTTGGATTTAGCAAAGAGGGTAGTTTAGAAATGTAAATGTAAGCGCTAAAAACAAATATAGAAATACCTACTTATCAATCATTTTCTTCTTTAGTTCAACTTAAGTGAGGTGCGCTTGAGAACTCTCCTCACTTCAGAAGCAAAATTGAATGAAAGTAGATACGTAACAGACCCTAAATAGGGGCGATCATACCTATAATTCACTTAAGTGAAATTAGTAATTTTGTCTATTTTGTGCTTCAGTATTGTAAGTTTCACTTAAGTGAGGTTTACCTAAGATTTTTCATTTTCACTTAAGTTCACTTAAGTGAGGTGCACTCGAGAGCCCTCATAACTTCTGAAGCAAGAGTAAATTCAACTAGACTAAAAGTAACAAACCGTTATTATGGGCAAATTCACTTAAGTGAAATTAATAATCTTTCTTTTTTTGTGCTCAGTGTCTTCAGTTTCAATGAGATGTGGTATACGTTTACTTCAGATCCTTCAGTTTCATTTAAGTGATGTATGATTTTTAAAGCTTAAAAAATTGAAACTAGACCAAAAGTATCGAATCGAAATTATGGGAACGTCATTATATAGATTATATTTGCATAATTGTATGGTTATATATACATATACAGGCATAGATATATCCATATACCTATATTATCAATATGTTTAGATTGATATTTTTCAATAATTGCACTAATAACCCTCAACAAAAAAAAAAAAAAAAAAACAATTTATGTATTAATAGGTAAACACTTTTCTATATCTCCCTTTTAAACTGACTTAATGGCAATTTATTTTCATATTTTTTTATTTGAAAGGTAGGTATAGCCAATCGCTCGAGCAGAATCTAGTTTTTATATTTATATGTTGCCGTTAAGTCATTAATAGAGTCAGGTCGAATTTCGACTACCTGGCGATACTAGCTTATATAAATGCGTATTTACTTATTGCATTAAGGCGGAAGACCTACATAAGACATTTGATAAAAATACAAATATTTTTAAATATTTGAATTTTAACTGCCAATAACATAGTTTCCGGTAGATATTCCAATGGAAAGACAAATCAAAAGAGATGTTTCTCACATTGAGATACAGACACAGTTTATTTTTCCAAGTCGAGAAACGTTGGGATTTTGTGTTCCATGTTTTCTCGATGCGAGAAGTTCTCGCCTAAGTTACAGAACGTAGGCACTGATTGCTATAACTAGGTATGTAACTCAATTTATATTTTTATAATATCTCGACCAAAACGGTATTATTTTGTGCAGTTTCAAGACTTTTCGTTCAATCTTTTTCTACCATACAAATATAGGATATTTGTGAAGTGTAACGAACATATAAAATAATCTTAACCTCGCTCTCAAGACTAAGCTAGGTAACTATGAACTTTGTTATCTCCAAAATTTATAAAATCAAGTTGTCTAGTTCTTGCAATCAGGTGACTATATAATGATGTGTATTTACCTCTTAATATAAATATAAAGAACTGTGGATAGGGCTTTTTAGCAAAATGTCAAACTCAGGACCTCGGCACAAATGACATTTAGGTAACAGCCATTTTCTTTTGTTTCGGAGGCAAATACACTCCAATTCAACAGAATGAGTACATGGATTTTCATAGTTGGTTTGTCAATTTTTTTTTCAAACATTGTGCATTGTCCGAGAATAAATATAAACAATAAAAACTATTTCAAAAAAAATTGTTTCACTTCCGTCCATTAAATTTTATTACCAGTTTCAATATTTGAGCTTATTCAGTTGATACAAAAAGACTGCATTTTCCCTTATGGAAAGACTTTGAAGAGAGCCGGAGGAAAAATAGCAGTGATTTTTGAATTAATTTTTCTGTTTTTTTTTTTCTAACATCATAAACAAACAATAAGGATAATCAAATGATTCATTAAAGCACAATGTTAAGAACAAAACCTTTGAAAATTTGTGTACTTATTCATTTGAAGCGGAGTGTAAATGTTTGGATTTTGTTTTGTTGGTAATAGCGTCTGTCAAACGTGCCGAATTGTTAGCTGTCACTTTGACTTTGACAATTTGGTAGAGATCTCTATTGGCGTGGTTTAAATAAGCATTGTCCAAAATCTTGCTCGAAATGACACGCCAAGCAAACAATGTTTCCAAATAGAGAATCCACCAATTTTCTTTTGATTTCTGGACTTCCATTCTTGAACACAATTACTACACAGCTGCGACCCAATATAGATTTGGAGCCGGATAAACAAAACCAGCAAACAAATTACACAAAAACGGGCGTACTTTGGAATGACCATTTCCACTACCTAAGCATGTAGTGCCTAGGATATACAAAGTAATGAAGGTACTATAAGTGTTGGTTTACATTTTTAAAACCAAAGCTTACACCAGAAACAGTAGCACGTAGTCCGGGGGATGCACATTTAGTTATTGAACAACACGAGCTGCGCATTTTCCATCCGACAAGTTCATAAAACTTCTCTGCCACATTAGATTCCAGATTTTTGCTTGGATATAAAAGAAAAGAATTATAATTTAGCGATTGTTTCATTTATATAAAAGTATTTGATAAATACCATTTAAGCTGTTCAGAGCTCTTTTTCGCTTCGGCAGCCACATAATACGAGTCCTTGGTTTTTTTTTTTTAGCTTTAGTTTTTTTGTCCTATTTTAATTTATTCCAATCCGTCTTTTCGGGCTTAGCCCCGGTTCTTCCTTTTTGTTAGAACGTTCTCCTTTTACTTTTTTTTGTTCAGCTTTTGGTTTTGTTGGCTCATCCTCACTGGAGTATGCAGATTATTTTTTTTCTTTTTACCACCAAATAATCTAATAAATAAGAATGCCGGACGGAAAGGGTTGAACTTCACGAAAAAATAAACTGAGAAATTTTAATTTCCCTGCACTTCCGTGTTTTACTTACACACTCACACATTTCTTGAGGCTGTCAAAACAAATGTCAGAACAGCAAACGTAAAAAAAAATCCATGAATTTTCAAAAAATTTAAAATATTCTGCCTGTCCTTCCCATCTCTTTCTCACCATCAAGTGGGAGTGAGATAAAGTACAGAGACGTCAAAAAAAGTCGGAGGAGTCAGTCCAATGTGAACACCGTTATAGAACAATATTGTTGAAAATTAAGTGGCCAACAAACTTTTCATAGAAAGTTTTTTTAATTTCCGATGGCGAATGTGCTAAATTTTCGAAAACACTAAGAAAATAAAAAAAAAAAATTCTTTTGTTGGCTTGTAACTTTTTTAATATTAAAAATATCGAAAAAATGTTGTTAACATAAAAGATAGAAAATTTAGTTTTCTACATACTTTGTATTAAACACTTTTTCGTAGAACTTCTAGGAACCAAGATATTTAATAAAAACTAAAATGAAACAAAACCCAAGATGGCAGCCAAACGGTAAATTTCGCGAGTGCGAAAAATTAGGGTGATGATCTTCAATCAACTACCCTTCGAATAATAAAATAAAATTTGGGGGTGTTACAGACTGCTGGGTCAGATTATAAATGCACTGGACTAGTTATAGTATTTCCGGAAAAACGTTCTCCCGGTCCTTGTAGAGGTCCTTTAAGTCACTGTAAAACATTATTACGTAAGGAATTTTGCTTTCATTTAAAAAATAAATACTCACGCCTGGAACCGACACTTTGCACGAGCATTTCCCGTCATTTTATTTGCATTAAGCTGCTGCTTAAAGCTCTTATCTAGTCCCTTAACTTTATTTTCCATCTGAGTCCACTCAGTGGTATCCTTTTTTTTTCATTTTCATGCTTATATTTTGGAACATTCTTTTTTTTGTCTTCAACAGAAAGCCTTGCCAACTTTGGCCTGTTTTCCTTGAGAAGGGCTATCAAGAGTTTAGTGGCCGGGTCAGGCCAACTGTTTGATTCTATTAAAAGAAAATTATTCCTTAATAGGTTCAAAACTTCTATTGGGTCGTACTTATGTTGGAGCTTAACCAAATGATTCGAGCAGCCACGCAAGCAACAATGAAATCAAAGCCTGAATCGCAACTATTGAAGTCTGGATAGACCTAGCTTTTCTTTCTAATTTCTGCAGTACCTAAATCTTAAGAGTTTATCCTCAATTAATTTGCGATGATTGTATTATTTGCTCCTGGAGTAATAATTGTCATCGAAAAGGCAAACCTCCCAAAAACACATCAGAGCGACCCAGTGCGCCCGAATGCCGACATCGAACAAACCTAATGTATTATTTGAATTTGATGATGCTTATTAGTAGGGACGTTAGTGCACGATATGGGGACATACCTTTCATTTTGACCTGACGGTTAAGCTTCGTATACGAAAAGAACATATGCTAAGGTTAATTTTAAGAAGTGTTGCCACGATGGCAACACTGTCAGAGTGCAGTAAAACAGGGTTTCCACCCGACTAGAAAGGGTCTGTAAGTTAAAACTAACCCTTTCTTTCATCCTGACAGATTGAGTTTTTGTTTAATAATAGTCGATGTCCTAAGCAGAGAATATGAAATAAAGAAGTCAATCCTCAGCTGTCAATTTGATTTGCCTACAAGCTGAAGCGAACAACTCATGGTATAAAAATACAAGGTATGTTGTATATGAGATGAAGGGTCGCCATATTTTGTTTTGTGTGACGTCATAGCGAGTGTTCACCAACACATAGCTTTAAAAAATAAATCATTTATTGTTTTACTTGAAATTTAACAAAACATAACTTCAAAACATAAATAATCTATTGTTTTACTTTGAGTTTTAATAGCAAATTGCTTCAAAATATAAACAATTTCTGTTTACTTTCCTTGCCATAAATGACAAACAATTGAGATCATTCACTCGCAATTACGTCAAGAGTCAACTGCCTGAGCTGTCAAGCATACCTTGTTATTCTTATACCATGCGAACAACTGATGTATTAGATTTGTAAAGTATTAGTGAAAAACAGTGGAAAACGCACACATAGAATCAACTGCTCCATTCACCACAGGTCCGATAGGAGTGGTGAATTAATCTGTCGGTTATTTTTGAAAATCGTGGACATGTTCAAAAAGTATACCAACGGATAGAACGAACTTCAAAGTGCTAACTTCACCTTATATATCTTCTAAATACAAATTATATGGAAGATTCAGAACAATTTTAGATAAAAAAGTGTCTGTAGGTGAAGAATATAAGAAAGTTAGTAAAATCAAGGAATTCCTTTCATACATCTGTGTCTTTTTACTATACAAAATTGTATAGAAGAAAAAAATTCGTGTGTGAAGTAAATTATCACCTCTATTAGTCAATTCGGCGAATGAGCTTTTGCCACGATTCAACTCATTTTCGAGATTTTAGCTATTAGTGAATTCGAGATAGAACTATTTTCGGTAACATTACCTGCACCACCGACATTTTGTTCAACAAATTTGATATTAGTGAAACCGCAAACGATTCGCTCTCCATACAAACTTTCCCATTTTATGTCCGCGCCAATTTTGTTGCCAATCTGATAGTGATATCTTTATTTGCCAGAAAATCATAATGAATAACACAGAAATGTAAATTTAGACTCATAATTCTGAATTTAAAAGTATAGTTTAGTTAAAGTAAGGTATTTAACATTCTTTTTGAAGAAACAAATTGTTTACATTTTAAGGATTATGTTTAGACAGGCTTCATATGGGGCGACTCACTTTGACGTGAGGACTGTCTGAACACCACTTAAGATTGCGTGTCACGCAAAGAATATCAAATAAAGAAGCCAATCCCTTGTACGTTTCACCCCCCAGAACCCATTTGTTTACATTGTTGTATTTGTAATTTCATTTCGAGTCGAAGAAATAGATGTAAATTGCAACAACAACAAGACCTGTGCTGAATGATGTGCTGAATGACTAGTTGATTCTATGTGTGCGCTTTGCACTGCTTTTCACTAATACTTTGCAAATCTAATACATCAGCTGTTTGCTTCAAGCTCGTAGGCAAATCAAATTGACAGCTGAGGATTGAATTCTTTATTTCATATTCTCTGGTGTCACGTTTGAAATGTCAATAAATGACAAAAGCGATAATATAGTTCGGAAAATAGTAGGGAAGTTCAGGAATCGATAATATAGTTCATTTGAAGAGTTCACTAATTAAGAAAAAACGCGAATGCGAATCCGGTGCGAATCTGGGGGAGTAGAATATTGCGAATTGACTAATCGGCATGTAAATTAAATTAGTTTTTACTAATTTGTTTTTTTAAAAATTTATTTTGGTAGAGGTTCTGCCTTATTAAAATTCAAAATACAATTGATTATCTTTCCTTAATTTCTAGAGCTTAAATACTAATAAAACTGCTGACCAACCAATTTGATGGCGTGGCTATGGGATGATGAAATTGAAAATTGCATCGTGGGGGATGTTTGCTGACTTGCAGTTTAAGTCACGTAGGCTGCTGTGGTGCTGATCTCTATGAGATGTCTTCTGTTTATGTTATCTGCTGAGTAGCATTTTGGACATCTTTTTATGATCGTCTGTGTGGCTTATTTATGGGATATGGATGTGAGGAGAATCAATATGTTTGGTGTTAACTGCTGTGGTGTTGATCTCTATAGGGGGGTTTACATAGTGTTGTGTAGTCGATCACCTCCCTCAACCAAAATGTAAATGATCTAAAGCAATGTCAGCCATAGATTACAACCAACCAAAAGACCGAAAGAAAATCGAAAACTTGCCTTTCTTTTCTATTTTTTAATTTCGTGTAAATCGAGAACAAGATTTCCTTGCCAACCTAATTAAATAAATGAAAATGCAACGCAGGCATTCGATCCAACAGAATTAAAGACGTTGACCCAAAAACAGTTGCATAGCAAAAGAAACTTTAATTATATACCTACATGAACACACAATACAACAAACAACACATCCAAAAAGTTCTTAAAGATACAAAAAAAAAAAATACTTATTAAATTAACTCACGAATCTCGACACAACAAAGATATTGAGTTTTCTGTTCACAAAACACCCCATCGAAGAGTATTAACATACTTATGTATGTGGTCAGGAGGGTGGGTGATGGCATATGTTCACATCCCACTGCCGTCTTGTAGGCAATGTTGTCGTCTTCCGTATGTGGTGATAGGGGTAGCTGGATCTATCCAACGATTCTCTAAACTGATCGAGAGATACCTAGCCACGGAGACAACCATCTAAAAAGAAAAAAAAAAAGAAAGAAATTAAACCGTATTCGATTGAGAGTTGAATTCCCACTTGCAACTGCGATCTGCGACTTGACCTACCTCAATACCAATTGAGTTGAGAAGCATTCAACTGCGACAAATTGTTTGCTTATCCGTAGGGTTGGTGAGCAAAGACAAAGACTGAAGAACAGATAATCCACGAGGACACAAAGAGTCTAAAATAAGGTAAAATTAGTAACTTAAAAAAAAAAAAAAAAAAAGCATTGAATAATAAGTGCAAATGTACATATGTAGGTACATACCTACGTACATACACATGCAATCCAGGAAAAACTCACATGGATCTGCGGCTACTCCAGTAGCTAAAAAAATATAGTTTTTTTTGGTTTTCCTTCTTTTATTTTGATTTTCTCACTCCATGTTGAATGTTTAATTCCATTTTTGATGTTTTATATCTTGTTTAGCAAAACTCAGTCGCGAATTAGTATTATTATGCGTAAACGTTTACAAATTGGTTGCTGTTCGTTTTGACAGATGACAGATGTGACATTTGAGTTGTGCTGAAAAGGGCGTGACCAAATAAAATAATTGTGCTGAATAGTAATGGCTGCTTAAAAGTTCGCACTAGACGGAAATTGAAAGTTTAACCCTGAGCTTTCATTTATACTTGGGTCAGTTAAATTTGAAATTATATGGGGATTATGCAATAGTTAGATTTAAGTATTGTAGGATATATTTATATTTGATTACATGATTTTATGATATTATATGTATATGATTGACCCTTGATAATTTATGTCGTGCAATATTAGTTTTAAGCTTACGTCCGTACACCCATACACACATACATGGACTCAGAGACATACATACAGACATTCAATTAGATAATAAATTATACTATAAACTGAGAAGGTGTTTGCGACTGGAGAAGTGAAGCTTTACACTTCCAGTCTGCAAATTGCAGTAGTATTACGTAGGAAAGAATCAAACTATAGGCCATAGGCGAATGACCGATTATTATGCAATTTTATGGGGATTCTATAGTTAGAAATCAAACTGCGATCATCTCGGGGAAAGTGTTGCCGTAAAACAAAGAAACCATCCATTTTGAGTTTTGTGCGGTATCTTTAACAAAAGAAAAGTATATAGGTATATACCTAAAAATTTATATATTGAGTGTTTTATAACGATTTAAACTCTAAAATACATAAAAATATAAATCGGAATAAGCTAACTATAAAAAAGGAGATAGATCTGGGTGTAAGCAAATCTGTAGCCAAGGACTTTTCCGGTGGCCTGGTAGCTTATAGCGAGGTTTTGGAGACTCCGCTCTTTGGTAGCAGAGGTTTGGGTCAAGTACGAATTTTCCCCGTTTCAAGTGCAATTAAAGAATCGCCAAAAAAATAAATTAATTGCCAAAGCAATTTTAATAAGAGAATTTAGAAACTAATTTTAAAGAAGTGATATTAAGAGGGAAGGAGAGAAAAAGTGATAAGTGAGGAGTGAAGTGTGCTACGACTCTGAACATTCGAAGCATACAGGTATATATATGTGTAGTGAGACAGGGCTCCAAATCATAAGCCACCTACTCAGTTGTTTTGATACGCTCATCCTGAAGAGTACTGCCGGCAGGACGACGAGGGATATTTGCAAACTTGAGCGGTAAGTTTCCTATAAAACTATAAAAGAGGAACATTTCCTATTCCCAAAGATTGATATATATATATGTATACGTGCATGGTTGAAGAAAGAGGTACACACTACGGTACACTTGATTGAAGCCACATAAGATATCATTTTTACTATTTTTCCTTCTTGTAATTTTAAAGAAGAAGAAAACATATTTATAGTGAATTTTAAAGACCAATTTTTTTTTTGTTGAATATTCATATCTTTTATTAATTTTTTAAATTTTTTTTAATATCTACTTAAATACTATTATTATAAATTTAAATATATAAGAAGCCGAATGTGTGAAATAAACCCAATATCTGAACTTAGAATTGTGTTGCAATAGTTGATTCTCTGTATGATGGAGTGCTAATTTGTTTAAAATAGGGTGTGTGGAGGATCGGCTGAGCCAGCGATCGAGAAGAGGAAATGACAACGACGACATAGATGGACATAACCAAGGACGGTGACTTTAACTGCTCGAGAACAAAATTACAAGACATAGTCATACATACATACTTATATACTTACCTAGATATTTACTTATTTACTTACTAGAACCTATCTATGTATTTACCCACGAACTTACTAGCATATACTTACCTAAATACTTAACTAATGACCTATACTTACCTACCTAGACATGGTTACATACTTATTTATTTATTTATTTATTTATTTATTTGGTCTATAAGTACATGCTACTTTCTTAGACATAGCTAAAATTAAAAGAAAAAAACATTGCGTGCTCATAATAAATAACAGAATTAGGTATATTATAAATTAACTTAATCAATTAGGTACATAAACAATGGTATTCATTATTCTTTTTTTGAACAATTCTCTAGAACAGTCAAGTTCAATTACATCGGCATATTTGTTAAAAAATTGACACGCTTTAGTAACCGGTTCATTTAATCCGTAATTCGTCGAATGATGTGTGATGAAGAAAAATTGATTAGCCCTTGGCCTAAGACAACGCGCTGGTGTATGTTTTATAAACATTTCAACTAAAGGAGCACAATCGATGTGCCCTCTTATTACATCTCTAGCAAGTGCAATCAAGAAATAAGTTCTCCTAGTTTCTAGAGGTTTTATATCAATTAACGCGCACCGATCTTTATATGTTGGTAAGGGCAAAGTCCATTCAAGTTTACGAAGCGAATATTTAGTGAATCTTTTTTGAATTCTTTCAATTCTATTAGAAGCATTTTTGTAGTAAGGAGACCAAACTACACAGCAGTATTCCAAAATTGGACGAACAAAGCTTACAAAAAGTGATTTAACAGTATAAGGACACTTAAACTCATTAGAATTTCTAAACAAAAATCCAAGCATAGAATTGCCTCTAGATACAATATAGTCAACATGCATTCTGAAATCAAGCCTGGAATCAAAAATAACTCCTAAATCCTTGTGATTAGAAACTCTTTGCAGTACGTTCTCAGATATAGAGTAGTTAAAGAATACCGGACTATAACATCTTGTAAATGTCATTATACAACATTTTTTGATATTTAAGTCAAGGTCATTAAACATACACCATTTTGATATACAAGTTAAATCTTTTTGAAGTTGCATACAATCAGAGAGCGAATTTACTGATCGATATATCTTAAAATCATCAGCAAAAGACAGGCAACTTGATTCTAAAACAACATTAGGTAAATCGTTAACAAAAAGTAAAAACAAGAGGGGGCCCAGGTGACTACCTTGGGGTACTCCTGAGTAATTAAAAATTAATTCCGATTTAATTCGACCAACTCTAACTGATTGCACTCTGTTTTCTAGATAGCTTTTAATCCAATTTAACATCTGAGAGTGAAAACCCAAATATCTAAGTTTTAACAAAAGAATTTTATGGTTAACTCTATCGAATGCCTTTGAGAAGTCAGTGTATATAACATCTACTTGGCTTCGTTTCTCAATTGCATTGATACAATAGTTCGTAAATAATGTGAGATTTGTTGCTGTGGATTTTCCACTGACAAAACCATGTTGATAGGGTGAGATATGTGCTTTAACAGCGTCATACATTTTAGTTTTAACCAAGGATTCAAAAACTTTGGGAATCAGTTGGAGCTTTGCAATCGGTCTATAGTTTTCGATTGATTGCTTAGAGCCAGATTTAAAGATTGGTGTGATGAAAGAAATTTTCCAAGAATCGAGGAAAACACCGTTTGAAAGAGACTGATTGAAAATTATTTGGAGTGGTTTCGATAAGTTGTACTTACAATTTTTAAGGAAGATTTCAGGAATATTATCGGGTGGGAGACTAAGACTATTATCCAATTTACCAAGCGCCGACAGAATTTCTTCTTCTGATAGAGATATGATACCGACATCAGTTATAGCAGGGATTTCATAGTTTACTTCAGAGTGAACTGAGTTTAATATGAAATTCGACTGAAAAAATGAAGCAAAAAAATTACATATATTATTCAGGTTACTACTACCAATGCCTTTATAAGTCATATAACTAGGTATACCAAGGGATTTCCTCTTAGAATTTAAATACTGCCAAAAGCATTTAGAATTTGTTTTAATGTTTGATTCTAAAGACCAAACATACTGTTTATACAAAAATTTTTTCAAAAAATCATATTCCCGACGTAAGCGACAAAATTCACTTCGGAAACCTGAATTGACCTTACTCATACCTTGCATTTTACTCATTGCATTTTTTAGCCTTGTTAAACCTTTTGTGAACCAAACAGGCTTATTATTTTTCTTCATTCGTTTAACAGGGATGAAGGAAGAAAAGGCTTTGTAAATTATGTTTAGCAAAGTCTTATAATTTCTTTCAACGTCCTGGAAACACAAAATCGAACTCCAATCTACATTATTTAAGAAATGATTTATGCTGATGTAATCGGCCTTACTAAAATCGTATTTATAATCCACTTCAAGATTAGAACAATATGTATTTTTAAAATTGATACACTTTAACTCTAAACGCAATGCTTTATGATGTATACTATTATTCAGTAGAGGAAAGTCCTCTTCAAATAAGCACATTTCAAGGTCTTCTTGCACAAAAATAAGATCTAAAATTCTACCAATAGAGTTTGCAATATTATTAGTTTGTATACAATTTAAGGCTGACATAGTATCCAATACAAAGATTTCGATTTCGTTTACAATATTATATGGGATAAGAGCTTTATCATCCTCAGAGAAAATCCAATTAACAGTACTCAAATTAAAATCACCTAAGACTACTATGTAAGAGTTACTATCTAATGTACCTTCAATTTCTTTAATATTGTTTATATGCGCATAATAAATGTCTATGTTTGATTTTGGAGGAATATAAGAAACAAAATAATAAATACTTAATTCACTAAAGTTGTGAGTGAAGCTCACATGAACACATAATTGTTCTATCAAACCTGAAGAGTTTGTGAGAGATATTTGCCTACTCTTAAAATTACTCTTAACTGCAAGCAGCACACCACCTCCTCTAGTAAGTTCTGTACAGATTTTGTCTCTATCCCTTCTGTAGATTTCGTAGTCCGTATTGCAGATTTCGGCATTAGAAATGTCATCACCCAGCCAAGTTTCTGTGAGAGCGATGATAGCATAATTACAATCACTAACGGCGTTATAAAAAGTAGACAATTTAGATCGCATTCCTCCAACGTTCTGGTAATACACTTGTATTGCATCGGATGTAGGATTTAATTTAGCAATAGAGGTAGTAATGGAGTTAGAATCTTCAACAGCATTCAGGTTTTGACTATTGATGTTAGTGGTAGATGGGAATGTCATATTTGTGTTCCCACTGACCTGTCGTTCACGTTTTTTGGAAATTGTTGGAAGGGTCTCACGCATATTCCTTTGGGCCAAAAGTTTGCATTGAAGACAGCATCGAATGACTCAGCCGGAATACAAACTTTAAAATTAACCTTTTTTATTTGATCGAGATTTACATCTTTTCCTACTAGTTTAAAGCAAGAAAGCCTCGAAGGCTCAATACCACTGGATGAAGCAATATATTCAATGATTGATTCAGGACTTGTTGCGGGACGAAAGCTGGATAAGTGGAGCCATTTACGGCGCTGGATAATTGAATTACCGAAAGTGATGTCATCGATCATTTTATTGCCTTTGATTTCTCGAACGTTTTTATTTTTTACTGACTTGGCTTCAATCAAACGAACCTGAGTGTAGTCATCAACAATTTCGCTAGCAATATTTACATTAACACTACCAGAAATAAGATTTTCGTGTGTATTAGTTTCACCAGATACATCAGCAACATCAGCAACATCAGCAACATCAGCAACATCAGCAACATCAGCAACAACAGCAACACCAGAAGAACCAGCAACAACAACATCAGAAGGAGCAGCAATAACAGCAACAGCAGCAGTATCATCAGTACGAACAGCAACAACACCGGCATCTGCATCATCATCAACAACAACAACAATAGCACTATCAGAATTTTTATTGTTGGGAGCATCAGCATCGTTTTTTTTGTTGATATTTGAAGAGGGATCGTGCAAAGCTTTCTCACTACCATATTGGTCATCGATAACGGGAAGGTCTTTCACATTGCTTTCTTCAGCACTTCGTTGATTTGCACTGGTGTATAAATTCTCATCAGTGTTGTCTAAACCAGTAGACAAAGCAGATGAAGCAACATCGGCAAACGAGGCACCTTCAACGACCATGGTATTACCTTCATCTACAGCAACACTACATGCAGTTTTATCAATTATTGCTGGACTACGCAGAGAGGAATTGAGAATGTTTTCAGATTTTGGTTTTGTAGTGAGCTTAGAAGGAATAACCGGTTTTTTATTAGGAGGGAGAATTTTGGCACTATCGCTCTTAGCGACAAGAGATGACGGGGGAGGCTTTTTAGATTTATTTGAGATGGGTGACGGAGACGCTTTGCAGTTATTAGTTCCGACAACCAACTTTTTGGTATTAGAGCGGGTAACGCGGGGGGGTTTCGATGCACTTGCACTTGGATGGTCAGTGATGAGCTTTTCAAATTCAAGCTTATGGTCAGCAAAGAAACAATAAAAATCATTGATTTTCGATATGTAACTATATAAAGGAATGTTTTTGCACGTATCGCACCTCCAAAACAAGTTTTCATTTGATTTCAGCGCGGAATGATGGGATTCACTCAGTCTAGCACAATTTAAATGGAAAACCGAGTGGCAACATCCGCAGTTAATTGAATTAATTTCGGAAGTTAAGACTTTACACTTAGAACATAGGATGTCCATTGTGAAATTAGGAGCAGCAAAGTACAAGACTATGACTATTGAGAGTTAGACAAAGACATACCTATCTAAGGACCTACTTATCTACGCTTACCTACCTACCTATACGATCTACTTATACGTACCTACCTGACTATTTACCAATTTTTATATGCGATTAGACAGACATACATAGATACCTACTTACCGCAAGGAATTTGACTAAGACTGTCATGAGACACAACTGAGAAAAGAGAATACGGACGAACAAGACTATATTACGGAACGTACGTGGTGATTGGAAGTTTCAAGATTGGGGTTATCTCAGTAATACTGGCCAAGAGATAACGATGGTTGTGTCTTTAGATACAAGGGTGGGCAGGCCAAAATTTTACCAAATAACACCTGGTAAGGCGTTCTGATGACTCGACGAACCACTGTGTCTGGGAAACAGTGGGACAGATGTTAATTCTTTGGTGGAAAAGAAAATTAGTTTTTTTGCTTATGGTTTATATAAATATAGGTTTTAGATTTAGTCATAGATGCATATATAATATGAATGTACTCAACACATCATATATAGATATTCATACATCTACATATATATAATATATATAGATTTTAGAGTTTAGCTGATAGATTAGTTTAGTTTTTTTTTATTTTTATTTCGTTTTGATGGTTCAAAACACTAGTTTTTGCATCAAGGATTTTACAGAAGTTTCATCCTTCCCCAGATGCAGTGGCATAGGCACTTAGGTTTGTGCAGTTCTTTTTTTTTTGATCCTAGCCCTAATTATCCTTTCCTTTCCATCTTCCCTTCCCATCCTTTTTACATAGGCACGATTTTTTTTCGTTTGCTGAGTGAGAGGTGTCTTGGAAGAGGGCAACAACCACCCCAACCCGTCGAGCTGAGCCGTGCAAGAAGCAAGCGTGCCGCTGTCCCCTTCCAGCACCGAAGATGCCTCCGTGGCCTACCCTAACTCGCAACAATGGCGCCCAACGTTACGAACGGCTTCGAGATCCATTGGGACTCCAAGGAGATGATTTTTGTTTCAAGGTCATCCCCTTGGACTCACAATAATCTCACCCAATTTCATCCATTTTTTTTTAATTATTCTTTACCCTTTTTGCACAAGCTTAGGTATCGTAGATGCTCTTTGCAAAGTGAATGGTGAAGTTTGGCTGTCCCATCTAACAGGTCGTGAACCAGTGGATGTAGTGAGGTAGAACGGAGTCATTTACCTAGCAAAGAGCGGAATAGAATGGCGAATCAGAACACTTACAGCTAGCCATACCTGTCAGGTTGAGCCAGACGGTTCGAGTGGCGCAAGTGGGACGTTTCAAAATTCTATTCGTGTGGAAAGCTATTTCTGTTTCCTAGCCAACCTTCTTTCAGGTTTTCATCCGAAGGTACGATGTGGTGGGAAAATTTGGGATAACTGGAAACACTCGTCGAGTCACTGAGGCACCCAGTCGCAATCGTGACTGACAACTGACTTCTGACAATAACAGTGACTGACAAACAAAAATACTTTACATGACAAGACTTCTAACGAAACTTTTCCTCTTAGTTCGTTTGGACACTCAGTCGAAATACCACACACCTTAGATATACATCATAAGAATCAAAAAAGGAAGAATTTTTGAATTTTGAATTGGTTTCGAAAATTTTATATTTCATAGTTTAAGTTTTTTTTTATTTCTGAATTTTAATAATATAATAATAAATATCTTATATTTTACAAATTCGAATTTTCTTGGAATTTTGAATTTTATTTAATATTTTGTTTTTTTGAATTTGAAAACTTCTTTTGAAGAAAGTTGAACTGATAAGTATTTTGTTTGAAATTGAATTAAAAAAAAAAGGAAAAACAAAATATGGAACATCAATCCACAGGTGCTGTAAGAAAGGGCACCTTGCCACAACAAGGGCAAGAAAAGAAAAGGGGTAGACCACCCACACGCGTCACTAAGTCCATTCAGAGCCCTCAAGTTCAGTTAGTAGAAACACTAGAAGCACAAAGAGTAGAACTCAACCGCACTTTAAATCCATTCGAAGAGTTAGTAGATGAGGAATTAAATACAACTCAAAGGGAATCAGAGACGGAAGGGGCAGAAGGAATAGAACCTCAAGGGGTGACAAATCCACTTGATGCAGGTCAAGAGGTCATTCCTGAAGATTTAATTCTAGTAAGAGAGGATGGGGAAGAAACTAGAGACAATGTTAACAGACAGACTCAAGATTTAGAACGAGAACGTTTTCTACTAGAACAGTCAAACCAGAACAGACGAGAAAAAGAAGAGGACAATTTTACAATGAGAGAAGAAATGATGAAGAATGCAATAGATTATGCAGTGTCACCTTCTATCTACGAAACACACAATAAGACAATGAATTTGCTTGCAGAACAAGGTAAGAACTTGAAAGCAATGCACACCATGGTACAGGCGGTAACCGCGAACTTGACTACTATGAACGATAGAATTCACATAGTAGAACAAACTAATTTAACCTTGTATGCTAGGCACAGTGCAGAAAAACTTCACTTGTCAGATCCGAATGTTAGTCATGCTAGGGCTACTTCTCCAATTCTCAACCGAACGAATTATGATAAGGATTCGCCTTGTCATAATTACGGTAAGCGAGTAGATATCCACAAGTGGGGTGTCAAATTTGACGGAACATCAAAGAGTATGACAGTTGAGAGTTTCATTTTTCGTATCGAAACTCTGCAGAAGAAGAACGGGGTCTCGAATGAACAGATTTTTGCCAATTTCCATCATTTAGTCTCAGGTACAGCTGAAAAATGGTATTGGCAATATCTCGAAGAAAATCAGGGAGATGAAGGCTTGAATTATTACGATTTGAAAGTGGAACTACTTAGACAATTCCGAAATAGCAAGCGAGATCACGAGATCTTAAGAACAATCATGGACAGGCGTCAGCAACCCCAAGAAACATTTGACGAATTTTATGAGGATATTAGGGGTCTAACTCTTCAAATGAAAAATAGACCACATGAAAAAGACCTAGTTTCAATAGTTAGGCAAAATATAAAAGATAGAGTCGCGACGCTGATCTTCGGATGTCCGATAAGGGATATCCGAGATCTCAGAGAAGAATGTAGACGCGCCGAAAAGCATCTAGCAGCTAGAGAGTCTAAGTTTAAAAATCAAATTAGTGCAATAGACGATAACGAATTATATGGCAAAAGAGTTACTGAAACCGAGTCAGAAGACGAACGAGAGGCACATGTTGCTGCCGTTCAGTATAACAGAACAGACAGACAACAGACAAACACCAAAATAGACAAAAGACAACCTACTTACAGAAATAATGAACGAGACAAAAAAACAGAACTTACAAAAACAATACAATGACTACAGCAACATGTCCCTCGACGTTTCACGCAATGACGTGCTTCAGCTGCGGCCAAGGAAACCTTTCCTTTAAATGCGCATCGTGCCAGGGAAACTTGCAAGTCGGCAGTGCCCCCGGGTCCACTCCACCGACAAAGACGAAACTCCCGGAGAAGAATCTAGAAGAATCCAAATTTTAAAAAGAGAAACAAAATTATCAAATACTGACCATGAAAAATCCGTGCAATATAAGAGTCTTCATCAACGTATGAAGGAATATGATGAAGCGAGAAGAAGAATCTTCAATGAAGAAGTTACCTGTATAGAGGGAAAAAGTAGTAGGCAGTTTAAAAAAATAGCTAGGTTAAGGGAAAAATGTGCAATATTTAGGAATAGGAAAAATAAAATAGAGGCTTCAATTCTAGCAATAACTGACGATAATAGGCCATACGCTAAAGTAGCAATAGACGGAGAAGAGATGCTAGGCCTATTAGATAGTGGAGCATCAGTGAGTTGCATGGGAAAAGGGGCAATAGACTTTATACAGAAACATAACATACAAATGACAAAGATGACAGTCGACATACGAACAGCCGACGGGAAAAACCAGCACATTAACGGGAGAATTAAGACTGATGTCTCATGGGGCAGCAACACCCAAGAGATGGAACTGTATGTTGTTCCAAGTTTGCAACAGCAGCTCTATCTAGGGGTAGATTTTTGGAGGACCTTCAAAGTCGCTCCAAATATCATATCCGGTCTCGACATGTCACCACCGACGGAAGCGCAAGAGTTAAATCCCATGCGTGAGCTTACGCCAACACAATCTGAGGAGCTGGAGCGTGTTAAGCTTACATTCCCTTCGTTCGCAGTGTTGGGATTGGGTAAGACTCATGTTGAAGAACATGTTATCGAAATGGAAGATGACATCATTCCCATAAAACAACGGCATTACCCAATCTCACCTGTCGTTCAGAAGCTAATGTACGCTGAGCTTGACCGAATGTTGGAACTTGGTGTAATCGAGGAGAGCAACAGTGCTTACAGCTCTCCAGTTGTGCTGGTACGTAAGCCAGGCAAGAACAGGCTTTGCTTAGACTCACGGAAGGTGAACGCAGCCACGAAAAAATTTGCGTACCCTCTCCCTCATATTGAAGGGATTTTGAGTCGCCTTCGCGATACGCATTTCATCTCGAGTATCGATTTGAAAGATGCTTTCTGGCACATTCCTCTGGAGATGAAATCAAGAGAGAAGACGGCTTTCACAGTCCCTGGACGACCGTTGTATCAGTTCACGGTCATGCCGTTTGGATTGTGCAACGCTGCCCAGAGAATGTGTAAGCTGATGGACAAAGTCATTCCCGCTCGATTGAGAGAGAGTGTCTTTGTCTATTTAGATGATCTCTTGATTTGCTCTCCAGATTTTGATACCCATGTAAGTGTCCTAAAAGAGGTCTCGAGATGTTTGCGGGAAGCGGGGTTGACGATAAACGTGGAGAAGAGCAAGTTTTGTTTCAAGGAGATAAAATACTTAGGCTATTTCGTCGGTGATGGGTGTCTGAGAACGGACCCAGAAAAAGTTTCTGCGGTAAAGGATTTTCCTGTGCCAAGGACCCCTAAGCAACTCCGTCGTTTTCTAGGGATGACGGGATGGTATAGACGCTTTATTCCCAATTTTGCGTCTATATCAGCCCCAATGACAGACTGTCTGAAGAAAGGGAAAGACTTTACCATGACTAGCGAAGCCTTGACAGCGTTTGAGAACCTAAAGACGACCTTGGTCACGGCACCAATATTAACCAACCCCGACTTTACAAAACACTTCTACATACAGTGCGACGCTTCATCTTCTGGCGTAGGGAGTGTTCTTTTCCAAATGGACGAAGGAAACAACGAACGACCCATAGCATTCATGTCTCAGAAGCTAAATCCCGCTCAAAGGAATTATAGCGTGACTGAACAGGAATGCTATGCGGCCGTTTTGTCTGTGAAGAAGTTCCGAGCATACATTGAAGGATTTCCTTTTACGATCATAACCGATCACGCAAGCCTTAAGTGGCTGATGACACAGAAGGACTTGAGTGGTCGGCTAGCTCGTTGGAGTTTCAAGCTCCAAGGTTTTGACTTTACAATAGAGCACAGAAAGGGAATCCTCAATGTAGTCCCGGATACTCTATCAAGAGTCCATATGGATGAGATTGTTACTGAAGCGCCGGAAGTTGACTTCAATTCACCATACTTTTCATCAGAAGAGTACGTTGAGTTGAAGAAGACAATAAAAGAAAACAAAGACAAACTGCCTGACATATGTATTTCGGACGGCTTCGTATACAAACGAACCGACAGACGGACTGGAGACCCGATTCAAGAAGACAGGGCCTGGAAACTCTGGGTACCGAAGGAGTTGTGTAGGGGCCTTTTGGTAACAGCACATGATTCCTTTACCGCTGGTCATGGCGGAATTCATAAAACTCTAGCCAAACTCAGACAAAGGTACTTCTGGCCTAATATGACCACGGAAGTACAAGATTATGTTAAACACTGTGATATATGCAAATGCAATAAGCCGATGAACTCGATTTCAAGGCCGCCCATGGGACAACAAATGATTACTGAACGACCTTTCCAACGACTCTACATTGACTTTCTAGGACCTTACCCACGAACTAAGAACGGACATACGCATATATTCATAGCTTTGGACCATTTTACAAAGTACGTTTTTCTTAAACCGATACGTAGAGCAACAGCAGCTGAGGTAGTGAAATATCTCGAAGAAAGTGTCTTCCACATGTTCGGTGTACCCGGAAAACAATTCATTTCCGAATTGTTTTCCAGCTTCCTTAAAAAGTATGGTGTTAAACATATTCGCACCGCCTTTTACTCGCCACAAGCAAACGCTTCGGAGCGAGTAAATCGATCCGTGCTAACAAAAATAAGGTCCTATATCGATAGCGATCAGCGTAATTGGGATACTCATGTGAGTAACACAGCTTTCTCCCTTCGAAGTGTATTACATGACTCTATTAAGTTCGAGCCATATTATGCCGTTTTTGGATCTCAAATGGTCCAAAACGGTGAAACATATGAGCTCTTGAGGAAACTCAATATGATAAAGAATACGAATGTGGAAATCACTAATAAACCTGACAAACAAGCTCTAATACGAAAACAAATCTTTGACAATTTAAATCTAGCCCATAAAAAATCGACCAAAATCTACAACACAAGGAGCAAAGACGTAAATTATAAAGTAGGACAGACAGTATACAGGAGAAACTTCAAACAAAGCAACAAATCCGACACCTATAATGCAAAACTAGGACAGAAATTTTTAAAATCGATAATCTTGAAGAAAGTTGGCAATTCCCTATACGAACTAGGTAATTTGCAAGGTGAAAAAGTAGGTGTATATCATGCCAAGGATATACATGTGTAACGAAACACTTATGACGCACTCAGCTGCTGTTGTTCGAGCTCCAAACTGTGATATAAATGTATGTGGTGTATAGATTATTTATTCATATTTACTTTTATATTTATATATTTATTTATTTATTTATTTATTTATTTATTTATCTATTTATTTATTTATTTATTTATTTATTTATTTATTTATTTATGTGTTAGTTTGTCGTAGAGATTTATTTACTTTACATTTATTTATTAATTTATTTATGTGTTAGGTCGTCCACTAAATTCTTTATTCATCTAGCTAAATCCATAGGTGTCTTTTATTGAGAATCAGATACTGAATAGCATGTAGATACTAAATGAAAGACTGATTAACTATCTAGGTATATAGTTATCTAGAGAAAAGGACAAACAAACACTCGTCGTTATTAACTATTTATAACAAAGCTAAAAATCACTTGCAATCCGTCCTATGTACTAAACGTTCAAACGCAAATGCAAAGGCAAATCACGAGACAACGATAGAAGCAACTTCACTTAATTATCTATGCCCGGACTATAAATTGAAAGGCCAACTCAGGGAGTGGGACGAGCCACACGTTCCGAACGGCATTTAAACAAATCCTATGCCAAGAACTTTCTACCCGCGATCGACTTCATTTCTTACGAGGTCAGTTTCCTCACGACCACTCTGAAACTGCCGTCGAGCTTGTTGTGTAGTCGATCACCTCCCTCAACCAAAATGTAAATGATCTAAAGCAATGTCAGCCATAGATTACAACCAACCAAAAGACCGAAAGAAAATCGAAAACTTGCCTTTCTTTTCTATTTTTTAATTTCGTGTAAATCGAGAACAAGATTTCCTTGCCAACCTAATTAAATAAATGAAAATGCAACGCAGGCATTCGATCCAACAGAATTAAAGACGTTGACCCAAAAACAGTTGCATAGCAAAAGAAACTTTAATTATATACCTACATGAACACACAATACAACAAACAACACATCCAAAAAGTTCTTAAAGATACAAAAAAAAAAATACTTATTAAATTAACTCACGAATCTCGACACAACAAAGATATTGAGTTTTCTGTTCACAAAACACCCCATCGAAGAGTATTAACATACTTATGTATGTATCCCACTGCCGTCTTGTAGGCAATGTTGTCGTCTTCCGTATGTGGTGATAGGGGTAGCTGGATCTATCCAACGATTCTCTAAACTGATCGAGAGATACCTAGCCACGGAGACAACCATCTAAAAAGAAAAAAAAAAAAAGAAAGAAATTAAACCGTATTCGATTGAGAGTTGAAGAGTTGAATTCCCACTTGCAACTGCGATCTGCGACTTGACCTACCTCAATACCAATTGAGTTGAGAAGCATTCAACTGCGACAAATTGTTTGCTTATCCGTAGGGTTGGTGAGCAAAGACAAAGACTGAAGAACAGATAATCCACGAGGACACAAAGAGTCTAAAATAAGGTCAAATTAGTAACTTAAAAAAAAAAAAAAAAAAAGCATTGAATAATAAGTGCAAATGTACATATGTAGGTACATACCTACGTACATACACATGCAATCCAGGAAAAACTCACATGGATCTGCGGCTACTCCAGTAGCTAAAAAAATATATTTTTTTTTGGTTTTCCTTCTTTTATTTTGATTTTCTCACTCATGTTGAATGTTTAATTCCATTTTTGATGTTTTATATTTTGTTTAGCAAAACTCAGTCGCGAATTAGTATTATTATGCGTAAACGTTTACAAATTGGTTGCTGTTCGTTTTGACAGATGACAGATGTGACATTTGAGTTGTGCTGAAAAGGGCGTGACCAAATAAAATAATTGTGCTGAATAGTAATGGCTGCTTAAAAGTTCGCACTAGACGGAAATTGAAAGTTTAACCCTGAGCTTTCATTTATACGTGGGTCAGTTAAATTTGAAATTATATGGGGATTATGCAATAGTTAGATTTAAGTATTGTAGGATATATTTATATTTGATTACATGATTTTATGATATTATATGTATATGATTGACCCTTGATAATTTATGTCGTGCAATATTAGTTTTAAGCTTACGTCCGTACACCCATACACACATACATGGACTCAGAGACATACATACTGACATTCAATTAGATAATAAATTATACTATAAACTGAGAAGGTGTTTGCGACTGGAGAAGTGAAGCTTTACACTTCCAGTCTGCAAATTGCAGTAGTATTACGTAGGAAAGAATCAAACTATAGGCCATAGGCGAATGACCGATTATTATGCAATTTTATGGGGATTCTATAGTTAGAAATCAAACTGCGATCATCTCGGGGAAAGTGTTGCCGTAAAACAAAGAAACCATCCATTTTGAGTTTTGTGCGGTATCTTTAACAAAAGAAAAGTATATAGGTATATACCTAAAAATTTATATATTGAGTGTTTTATAACGATTTAAACTCTAAAATACATAAAAATATAAATCGGAATAAGCTAACTATAAAAAAGGAGATAGATCTGGGTGTAAGCAAATCTGTAGCCAAGGACTTTTCCGGTGGCCTGGTAGCTTATAGCGAGGTTTTGGAGACTCCGCTCTTTGGTAGCAGAGGTTTGGGTCAAGTACGAATTTTCCCCGTTTCAAGTGCAATTAAAGAATCGCCAAAAAAATAAATTAATTGCCAAAGCATATTTCCGCTCACGGTGATCGCAGGCTAAAGAGATCCAAGCCTCTGCATATTTTTCTGAGGGTGACGAAATTTCGAGCCAAGGTCACTGCAAGGAGAGTCCGAGACCCCCGTAGTCTGTTTAACAGAAATAGCGTCTGTGTCTAGAACCTGAATAGAGGCACAAAGGACATTCAAACCGGTGTCTATCACAGTCTGGATACTCAAAATAGAGTCAGGTGAAAAGGGAGCAGTAGCAGCAAGAAATTTGAGAAGGGCGTCTGAAGGGTATTAGCTTACGCTGTGGCAAGGTGGACCGGTATTATCGACGAAAACTCTGAAACCAATTCATCGTTACAGTGACGTCCCTTCTGGACCAAAATATCAATTTAACTTTTTTTTACCTTTTTTTTTTTAGTTTTTCTTTAACTTAAATCATAATCTTTTGTAAAGGAAAATTAATAAGAGAATTTAGAAACTAATTTTAAAGAAGTGATATTAAGAGGGAAGGAGAGAAAAAGTGATAAGTGAGGAGTGAAGTGTGCTACGACTCTGAACATTCGAAGCATACAGGTATATATATGTGTAGTGAGACAGGGCTCCAAATCAAAAGCCACCTACTCAGTTGTTTTGATACGCTCATCCTGAAGAGTACTGCCGGCAGGACGACGAGGGATATTTGCAAACTTGAGCGGTAAGTTTCCTATAAAACTATAAAAGAGGAACATTTCCTATTCCCAAAGATTGATATATATATATGTATACGTGCATGGTTGAAGAAAGAGGTACACACTACGGTACTCTTGATTGAAGCCACATAAGATATCATTTTTACTATTTTTCCTTCTTGTAATTTTATAGAAGAAGAAAACATATTTATAGTGAATTTTAAAGACCAATTTTTTTTTTGTTGAATATTCATATCTTTTATTAATTTTTTAAATTTTTTTTAATATCTACTTAAATACTATTATTATAAATTTAAATATATAAGAAGCCGAATGTGTGAAATAAACCCAATATCTGAACTTAGAATTGTGTTGCAATAGTTGATTCTCTGTATGATGGAGTGCTAATTTGTTTAAAATAGGGTGTGTGGAGGATCGGCTGAGCCAGCGATCGAGAAGAGGAAATGACAACGACGACATAGATGGACATAACCAAGGACGGTGACTTTAACTGCTCGAGAACAAAATGACAAGACATAGTCATACATACATACTTATATACTTACCTAGATATTTACTTATTTACTTACTAGAACCTATCTATGTATTTACCCACGAACTTACTAGCATATACTTACCTAAATACTTAACTAATGACCTATACTTACCTACCTAGACATGGTTACATACCTATCTAAGGACCTACTTATCTACGCTTACCTACCTACCTATACGATCTACTTATACGTACCTACCTGACTATTTACCAATTTTTATATGCGATTAGACAGACATACATAGATACCTACTTACCGCAAGGAATTTGACTAAGGCTGTCATGAGACACAACTGAGAAAAGAGAATAGGGACGAACAAGACTATATTACGGAACGTACGTGGTGATTGGAAGTTTCAAGATTGGGGTTATCTCAGTAATACTGGCCAAGAGATAACGATGGTTGTGTCTTTAGATACAAGGGTGGGCAGGCCAAAATTTTACCAAATAACACCTGGTAAGGCGTTCTGATGACTCGACGAACCACTGTGTCTGGGAAACAGTGGGACAGATGTTAATTCTTTGGTGGAAAAGAAAATTAGTTTTTTTGCTTATGGTTTATATAAATATAGGTTTTAGATTTAGTCATAGATGCATATATAATATGAATGTATTCAACACATCATATATATAGATATTCATACATCTACATATATATAATATATATAGATTTTAGAGTTTAGCTGATAGATTAGTTTAGTTTTTTTTTATTTTTATTTCGTTTTGATGGTTCAAAACACTAGTTTTTGCATCAAGGATTTTACAGAAGTTTCATCCTTCCCCAGATGCAGTGGCATAGGCACTTAGGTTTGTGCAGTTCTTTTTTTTTGATCCTAGCCCTAATTATCCTTTCCTTTCCATCTTCCCTTCCCATCCTTTTTACATAGGCACGATTTTTTTTCGTTTGCTGAGTGAGAGGTGTCTTGGAAGAGGGCAACAACCACCCCAACCCGTCGAGCTGAGCCGTGCAAGAAGCAAGCGTGCCGCTGTCCCCTTCCAGCACCGAAGATGCCTCCGTGGCCTACCCTAACTCGCAACAATGGCGCCCAACGTTACGAACGGCTTCGAGATCCATTGGGACTCCAAGGAGATGATTTTTGTTTCAAGGTCATCCCCTTGGACTCACAATAATCTCACCCAATTTCATCCATTCTTTTTTAATTATTCTTTACCCTTTTTGCACAAGCTTAGGTATCGTAGATGCTCTTTGCAAAGTGAATGGTGAAGTTTGGCTGTCCCATCTAACAGGTCGTGAACCAGTGGATGTAGTGAGGTAGAACGGAGTCATTTACCTAGCAAAGAGCGGAATAGAATGGCGAATCAGAACACTTACAGCTAGCCATACCTGTCAGGTTGAGCCAGACGGTTCGAGTGGCGCAAGTGGGACGTTTCAAAATTCTATTCGTGTGGAAAGCTATTTCTGTTTCCTAGCCAACCTTCTTTCAGGTTTTCATCCGAAGGTACGATGTGGTGGGAAAATTTGGGATAACTGGTAACACTCGTCGAGTCACTGAGGCACCCAGTCGCAATCGTGACTGACAACTGACTTCTGACAATAACAGTGACTGACAAACAAAAATACTTTACATGACAAGACTTCTAACGAAACTTTTCCTCTTAGTTCGTTTGGACACTCAGTCGAAATACCACACACCTTAGATATACATCATAAGAATCAAAAAAGGAAGAATTTTTGAATTTTGAATTGGTTTCGAAAATTTTATATTTCATAGTTTAAGTTTTTTTTTATTTCTGAATTTTAATAATATAATAATAAATATCTTATATTTTACAAATTCGAGTTTTCTTGGAATTTTGAATTTTATTTAATATTTTGTTTTTTTGAATTTGAAAACTTCTTTTGAAGAAAGTTGAACTGATAAGTATTTTGTTTGAAATTGAATTAAAAAAAAAAAGGAAAAACAAAATATGGAACATCAATCCACAGGTGCTGTAAGAAAGGGCACCTTGCCACAACAAGGGCAAGAAAAGAAAAGGGGTAGACCACCCACACGCGTCACTAAGTCCATTCAGAGCCCTCAAGTTCAGTTAGTAGAAACACTAGAAGCACAAAGAGTAGAACTCAACCGCACTTTAAATCCATTCGAAGAGTTAGTAGATGAGGAATTAAATACAACTCAAAGGGAATCAGAGACGGAAGGGGCAGAAGGAATTGAACCTCAAGGGGTGACAAATCCACTTGATGCAGGTCAAGAGGTCATTCCTGAAGATTTAATTCTAGTAAGAGAGGATGGGGAAGAAACTAGAGACAATGTTAACAGACAGACTCAAGATTTAGAACGAGAACGTTTTCTACTAGAACAGTCAAACCAGAACAGACGAGAAAAAGAAGAGGACAATTTTACAATGAGAGAAGAAATGATAAAGAATGCAATAGATTATGCAGTGTCACCTTCTATCTACGAAACACACAATAAGACAATGAATTTGCTTGCAGAACAAGGTAAGAACTTGAAAGCAATGCACACCATGGTACAGGCGGTAACCGCGAACTTGACTACTATGAACGATAGAATTCACATAGTAGAACAAACTAATTTAACCTTGTATGCTAGGCACAGTGCAGAAAAACTTCACTTGTCAGATCCGAATGTTAGTCATGCTAGGGCTACTTCTCCAATTCTCAACCGAACGAATTATGATAAGGATTCGCCTTGTCATAATTACGGTAAGCGAGTAGATATCCACAAGTGGGGTGTCAAATTTGACGGAACATCAAAGAGTATGACAGTTGAGAGTTTCATTTTTCGTATCGAAACTCTGCAGAAGAAGAACGGGGTCTCGAATGAACAGATTTTTGCCAATTTCCATCATTTAGTCTCAGGTACAGCTGAAAAATGGTATTGGCAATATCTCGAAGAAAATCAGGGAGATGAAGGCTTGAATTATTACGATTTGAAAGTGGAACTACTTAGACAATTCCGAAATAGCAAGCGAGATCACGAGATCTTAAGAACAATCATGGACAGGCGTCAGCAACCCCAAGAAACATTTGACGAATTTTAGGATTGGGTACGAAATGTCGACTTTTAAAATATCGACTCCATAATATCGACTTTTAAAATCTCGACAGAAAAAATCTCGACTGGTTAAAAGACCGACAGATCAAAATATAGACACAAATTTGACCGACTTTTTAAAATGTCGATTTTTCAAAATGTCGATTCTCAAAATGTCGACAGTGATCGAGATTTTATGAATCGAGATTTCAACAGTCGACATTTTAAAAGTCGACATTTTGATAGTCGACATTTTGATCAGATCATAGTTTAGGGAATGATGTTTACAAGCGCGCGCTTGTAAACATCATTCCCTAAACTATGATCTGATCATTATTATCTAATATCGCATTGTCATAGTTCAATAAATCGCATTTTTTGTAATTTAATTTGTGTTTCGACGTCTTAATTGCCTCTTGTTCAGGGTCTGTAATGTGTTTTAATATTAATACAATAGTAAAACATCCAGAAAATGAGGCAGTTTAAAGTTCGAAACATTAGGTATAGTGTAGGTATAGGTAGGCAACAAAAATGCGTTTTATTGAACTTTCTTGAAGCTAAAAAAAAGGTTAAATTAAATTAATAACTACCTAAATGAGTTAATTAATACAAGAATCAAAAAAGAACATGTGTCTTAAACATAGTCTTAAATTTTCCACAGCATCAAAAAACTGTTAAGTTCCTGTTAAAAAATCGGACAAGAATTTATGATTCTTGAGTTTATATAGTTATTCCGTGCAAACATTTAAGGCAGAGCTTTGTTCATTGGGTTACTTTCAAATGACCGACAGACAAAATATCGACAAGTCAAAATGTCGACTGGTTAAAATGTCGATTTATATTTTATACCGACTTTTCTGTATGGGGAAAATACCGACAAGTCGATATTTTTCTCGACTTCTATTAGGGCAGTCGACTTTTTGTAAAATCGACATTTCAAACTGTCGACATTTTAATAAGTCGGTAAAAACAAAGTCGGTATTTTAACTTACAAAAAAGTCGATAAAAGTCGACATTTTAACCAGTCGACATTTTTTTTGTCGGTCATTCGTACGTAACCCGAATTTTATGAGGATATTAGGGGTCTAACTCTTCAAATGAAAAATAGACCACATGAAAAAGACCTAGTTTCAATAGTTAGGCAAAATATAAAAGATAGAGTCGCGACGCTGATCTTCGGATGTCCGATAAGGGATATCCGAGATCTCAGAGAAGAATGTAGACGCGCCGAAAAGCATCTAGCAGCTAGAGAGTCTAAGTTTAAAAATCAAATTAGTGCAATAGACGATAACGAATTATATGGCAAAAGAGTTACTGAAACCGAGTCAGAAGACGAACGAGAGGCACATGTTGCTGCCGTTCAGTATAACAGAACAGACAGACAACAGACAAACACCAAAATAGACAAAAGACAACCTACTTACAGAAATAATGAACGAGACAAAAAAACAGAACTTACAAAAGACAATACAATGACTACAGCAACATGTCCCTCGACGTTTCACGCAATGACGTGCTTCAGCTGCGGCCAAGGAAACCTTTCCTTTAAATGCGCATCGTGCCAGGGAAACTTGCAAGTCGGCAGTGCTCCCGGGTCCACTCCACCGACAAAGACGAAACTCCCGGAGAAGAATCTAGAAGAATCCAAATTTTAAAAAGAGAAACAAAATTATCAAATACTGACCATGAAAAATCCGTGCAATATAAGAGTCTTCATCAACGTATGAAGGAATATGATGAAGCGAGAAGAAGAATCTTCAATGAAGAAGTTACCTGTATAGAGGGAAAAAGTAGTAGGCAGTTTAGAAAAATAGCTAGGTTAAGGGAAAAATGTGCAATATTTAGGAATAGGAAAAATAAAATAGAGGCTTCAATTCTAGCAATAACTGACGATAATAGGCCATACGCTAAAGTAGCAATAGACGGAGAAGAGATGCTAGGCCTATTAGATAGTGGAGCATCAGTGAGTTGCATGGGAAAAGGGGCAATAGACTTTATACAGAAACATAACATACAAATGACAAAGATGACAGTCGACATACGAACAGCCGACGGGAAAAACCAGCACATTAACGGGAGAATTAAGACTGATGTCTCATGGGGCAGCAACACCCAAGAGATGGAACTGTATGTTGTTCCAAGTTTGCAACAGCAGCTCTATCTAGGGGTAGATTTTTGGAGGACCTTCAAAGTCGCTCCAAATGTCATATCCGGTCTCGACATGTCACCACCGACGGAAGCGCAAGAGTTAAATCCCATGCGTGAGCTTACGCCAACACAATCTGAGGAGCTGGAGCGTGTTAAGCTTACATTCCCTTCGTTCGCAGTGTTGGGATTGGGTAAGACTCATGTTGAAGAACATGTTATCGAAATGGAAGATGACACCATTCCCATAAAACAACGGCATTACCCAATCTCACCTGTCGTTCAGAAGCTAATGTACGCTGAGCTTGACCGAATGTTGGAACTTGGTGTAATCGAGGAGAGCAACAGTGCTTACAGCTCTCCAGTTGTGCTGGTACGTAAGCCAGGCAAGAACAGGCTTTGCTTAGACTCACGGAAGGTGAACGCAGCCACGAAAAAATTTGCGTACCCTCTCCCTCATATTGAAGGGATTTTGAGCCGCCTTCGCGATACGCATTTCATCTCGAGTATCGATTTGAAAGATGCTTTCTGGCACATTCCTCTGGAGATGAAATCAAGAGAGAAGACGGCTTTCACAGTCCCTGGACGACCGTTGTATCAGTTCACGGTCATGCCGTTTGGATTGTGCAACGCTGCCCAGAGAATGTGTAAGCTGATGGACAAAGTCATTCCCGCTCGATTGAGAGAGAGTGTCTTTGTCTATTTAGATGATCTCTTGATTTGCTCTCCAGATTTTGATACCCATGTAAGTGTCCTAAAAGAGGTCTCGAGATGTTTGCGGGAAGCGGGGTTGACGATAAACGTGGAGAAGAGCAAGTTTTGTTTCAAGGAGATAAAATACTTAGGCTATTTCGTCGGTGATGGGTGTCTGAGAACGGACCCAGAAAAAGTTTCTGCGGTAAAGGATTTTCCTGTGCCAAGGACCCCTAAGCAACTCCGTCGTTTTCTAGGGATGACGGGATGGTATAGACGCTTTATTCCCAATTTTGCGTCTATATCAGCCCCAATGACAGACTGTCTGAAGAAAGGGAAAGACTTTACCATGACTAGCGAAGCCTTGACAGCGTTTGAGAACCTAAAGACGACCTTGGTCACGGCACCAATATTAACCAACCCCGACTTTACAAAACACTTCTACATACAGTGCGACGCTTCATCTTCTGGCGTAGGGAGTGTTCTTTTCCAAATGGACGAAGGAAACAACGAACGACCCATAGCATTCATGTCTCAGAAGCTAAATCCCGCTCAAAGGAATTATAGCGTGACTGAACAGGAATGCTATGCGGCCGTTTTGTCTGTGAAGAAGTTCCGAGCATACATTGAAGGATTACCTTTTACGATCATAACCGATCACGCAAGCCTTAAGTGGCTGATGACACAGAAGGACTTGAGTGGTCGGCTAGCTCGTTGGAGTTTCAAGCTCCAAGGTTTTGACTTTACAATAGAGCACAGAAAGGGAATCCTCAATGTAGTCCCGGATACTCTATCAAGAGTCCATATGGATGAGATTGTTACTGAAGCGCCGGAAGTTGACTTCAATTCACCATACTTTTCATCAGAAGAGTACGTTGAGTTGAAGAAGACAATAAACGAAAACAAAGACAAACTGCCTGACATATGTATTTCGGACGGCTTCGTATACAAACGAACCGACAGACGGACTGGAGACCCGATTCAAGAAGACAGGGCCTGGAAACTCTGGGTACCGAAGGAGTTGTGTAGGGGCCTTTTGGTAACAGCACATGATTCCTTTACCGCTGGTCATGGCGGAATTCATAAAACTCTAGCCAAACTCAGACAAAGGTACTTCTGGCCTAATATGACCACGGAAGTACAAGATTATGTTAAACACTGTGATATATGCAAATGCAATAAGCCGATGAACTCGATTTCAAGGCCGCCCATGGGACAACAAATGATTACTGAACGACCTTTCCAACGACTCTACATTGACTTTCTAGGACCTTACCCACGAACTAAGAACGGACATACGCATATATTCATAGCTTTGGACCATTTTACAAGGTACGTTTTTCTTAAACCGATACGTAGAGCAACAGCAGCTGAGGTAGTGAAATATCTCGAAGAAAGTGTCTTCCACATGTTCGGTGTACCTGAGTTTGTGCACTCTGACAACGGAAAACAATTCATTTCCGAATTGTTTTCCAGCTTCCTTAAAAAGTATGGTGTTAAACATATTCGCACCGCCTTTTACTCGCCACAAGCAAACGCTTCGGAGCGAGTAAATCGATCCGTGCTAACAAAAATAAGGTCCTATATCGATAGCGATCAGCGTAATTGGGATACTCATGTGAGTAACACAGCTTTCTCCCTTCGAAGTGTATTACATGACTCTATTAAGTTCGAGCCATATTATGCCGTTTTTGGATCTCAAATGGTCCAAAACGGTGAAACATATGAGCTCTTGAGGAAACTCAATATGATAAAGAATACGAATGTGGAAATCACTAATAAACCTGACAAACAAGCTCTAATACGAAAACAAATCTTTGACAATTTAAATCTAGCCCATAAAAAATCGACCAAAATCTACAACACAAGGAGCAAAGACGTAAATTATAAAGTAGGACAGACAGTATACAGGAGAAACTTCAAACAAAGCAACAAATCCGACACCTATAATGCAAAACTAGGACAGAAATTTTTAAAATCGATAATCTTGAAGAAAGTTGGCAATTCCCTATACGAACTAGGTAATTTGCAAGGTGAAAAAGTAGGTGTATATCATGCCAAGGATATACATGTGTAACGAAACACTTATGACGCACTCAGCTGCTGTTGTTCGAGCTCCAAACTGTGATATAAATGTATGTGGTGTATAGATTATTTATTCATATTTACTTTTATATTTATATATTTATTTATTTATTTATTTATTTATTTATTTATCTATTTATTTATTTATTTATTTATTTATTTATTTATTTATTTATGTGTTAGTTTGTCGTAGAGATTTATTTACTTTACATTTATTTATTAATTTATTTATGTGTTAGGTCGTCCACTAAATTCTTTATTCATCTAGCTAAATCCATAGGTGTCTTTTATTGAGAATCAGATACTGAATAGCATGTAGATACTAAATGAAAGACTGATTAACTATCTAGGTATATAGTTATCTAGAGAAAAGGACAAACAAACACTCGTCGTTATTAACTATTTATAACAAAGCTAAAAATCACTTGCAATCCGTCCTATGTACTAAACGTTCAAACGCAAATGCAAAGGCAAATCACGAGACAACGATAGAAGCAACTTCACTTAATTATCTATGCCCGGACTATAAATTGAAAGGCCAACTCAGGGAGTGGGACGAGCCACACGTTCCGAACGGCATTTAAACAAATCCTATGCCAAGAACTTTCTACCCGCGATCGACTTCATTTCTTACGAGGTCAGTTTCCTCACGACCACTCTGAAACTGCCGTCGAGCTTGTTGTGTAGTCGATCACCTCCCTCAACCAAAATGTAAATGATCTAAAGCAATGTCAGCCATAGATTACAACCAACCAAAAGACCGAAAGAAAATCGAAAACTTGCCTTTCTTTTCTATTTTTTAATTTCGTGTAAATCGAGAACAAGATTTCCTTGCCAACCTAATTAAATAAATGAAAATGCAACGCAGGCATTCGATCCAACAGAATTAAAGACGTTGACCCAAAAACAGTTGCATAGCAAAAGAAACTTTAATTATATACCTACATGAACACACAATACAACAAACAACACATCCAAAAAGTTCTTAAAGATACAAAAAAAAAAATACTTATTAAATTAACTCACGAATCTCGACACAACAAAGATATTGAGTTTTCTGTTCACAAAACACCCCATCGAAGAGTATTAACATACTTATGTATGTATCCCACTGCCGTCTTGTAGGCAATGTTGTCGTCTTCCGTATGTGGTGATAGGGGTAGCTGGATCTATCCAACGATTCTCTAAACTGATCGAGAGATACCTAGCCACGGAGACAACCATCTAAAAAGAAAAAAAAAAAAAGAAAGAAATTAAACCGTATTCGATTGAGAGTTGAAGAGTTGAATTCCCACTTGCAACTGCGATCTGCGACTTGACCTACCTCAATACCAATTGAGTTGAGAAGCATTCAACTGCGACAAATTGTTTGCTTATCCGTAGGGTTGGTGAGCAAAGACAAAGACTGAAGAACAGATAATCCACGAGGACACAAAGAGTCTAAAATAAGGTCAAATTAGTAACTTAAAAAAAAAAAAAAAAAAAGCATTGAATAATAAGTGCAAATGTACATATGTAGGTACATACCTACGTACATACACATGCAATCCAGGAAAAACTCACATGGATCTGCGGCTACTCCAGTAGCTAAAAAAATATATTTTTTTTTGGTTTTCCTTCTTTTATTTTGATTTTCTCACTCATGTTGAATGTTTAATTCCATTTTTGATGTTTTATATTTTGTTTAGCAAAACTCAGTCGCGAATTAGTATTATTATGCGTAAACGTTTACAAATTGGTTGCTGTTCGTTTTGACTGATGACAGATGTGACATTTGAGTTGTGCTGAAAAGGGCGTGACCAAATAAAATAATTGTGCTGAATAGTAATGGCTGCTTAAAAGTTCGCACTAGACGGAAATTGAAAGTTTAACCCTGAGCTTTCATTTATACGTGGGTCAGTTAAATTTGAAATTATATGGGGATTATGCAATAGTTAGATTTAAGTATTGTAGGATATATTTATATTTGATTACATGATTTTATGATATTATATGTATATGATTGACCCTTGATAATTTATGTCGTGCAATATTAGTTTTAAGCTTACGTCCGTACACCCATACACACATACATGGACTCAGAGACATACATACTGACATTCAATTAGATAATAAATTATACTATAAACTGAGAAGGTGTTTGCGACTGGAGAAGTGAAGCTTTACACTTCCAGTCTGCAAATTGCAGTAGTATTACGTAGGAAAGAATCAAACTATAGGCCATAGGCGAATGACCGATTATTATGCAATTTTATGGGGATTCTATAGTTAGAAATCAAACTGCGATCATCTCGGGGAAAGTGTTGCCGTAAAACAAAGAAACCATCCATTTTGAGTTTTGTGCGGTATCTTTAACAAAAGAAAAGTATATAGGTATATACCTAAAAATTTATATATTGAGTGTTTTATAACGATTTAAACTCTAAAATACATAAAAATATAAATCGGAATAAGCTAACTATAAAAAAGGAGATAGATCTGGGTGTAAGCAAATCTGTAGCCAAGGACTTTTCCGGTGGCCTGGTAGCTTATAGCGAGGTTTTGGAGACTCCGCTCTTTGGTAGCAGAGGTTTGGGTCAAGTACGAATTTTCCCCGTTTCAAGTGCAATTAAAGAATCGCCAAAAAAATAAATTAATTGCCAAAGCATATTTCCGCTCACGGTGATCGCAGGCTAAAGAGATCCAAGCCTCTGCATATTTTTCTGAGGGTGACGAAATTTCGAGCCAAGGTCACTGCAAGGAGAGTCCGAGACCCCCGTAGTCTGTTTAACAGAAATAGCGTCTGTGTCTAGAACCTGAATAGAGGCACAAAGGACATTCAAACCGGTGTCTATCACAGTCTGGATACTCAAAATAGAGTCAGGTGAAAAGGGAGCAGTAGCAGCAAGAAATTTGAGAAGGGCGTCTGAAGGGTATTAGCTTACGCTGTGGCAAGGTGGACCGGTATTATCGACGAAAACTCTGAAACCAATTCATCGTTACAGTGACGTCCCTTCTGGACCAAAATATCAATTTAACTTTTTTTTACCTTTTTTTTTTTAGTTTTTCTTTAACTTAAATCATAATCTTTTGTAAAGGAAAATTAATAAGAGAATTTAGAAACTAATTTTAAAGAAGTGATATTAAGAGGGAAGGAGAGAAAAAGTGATAAGTGAGGAGTGAAGTGTGCTACGACTCTGAACATTCGAAGCATACAGGTATATATATGTGTAGTGAGACAGGGCTCCAAATCAAAAGCCACCTACTCAGTTGTTTTGATACGCTCATCCTGAAGAGTACTGCCGGCAGGACGACGAGGGATATTTGCAAACTTGAGCGGTAAGTTTCCTATAAAACTATAAAAGAGGAACATTTCCTATTCCCAAAGATTGATATATATATATGTATACGTGCATGGTTGAAGAAAGAGGTACACACTACGGTACTCTTGATTGAAGCCACATAAGATATCATTTTTACTATTTTTCCTTCTTGTAATTTTAAAGAAGAAGAAAACATATTTATAGTGAATTTTAAAGACCAATTTTTTTTTTGTTGAATATTCATATCTTTTATTAATTTTTTAAATTTTTTTTAATATCTACTTAAATACTATTATTATAAATTTAAATATATAAGAAGCCGAATGTGTGAAATAAACCCAATATCTGAACTTAGAATTGTGTTGCAATAGTTGATTCTCTGTATGATGGAGTGCTAATTTGTTTAAAATAGGGTGTGTGGAGGATCGGCTGAGCCAGCGATCGAGAAGAGGAAATGACAACGACGACATAGATGGACATAACCAAGGACGGTGACTTTAACTGCTCGAGAACAAAATGACAAGACATAGTCATACATACATACTTATATACTTACCTAGATATTTACTTATTTACTTACTAGAACCTATCTATGTATTTACCCACGAACTTACTAGCATATACTTACCTAAATACTTAACTAATGACCTATACTTACCTACCTAGACATGGTTACATACCTATCTAAGGACCTACTTATCTACGCTTACCTACCTACCTATACGATCTACTTATACGTACCTACCTGACTATTTACCAATTTTTATATGCGATTAGACAGACATACATAGATACTGTGTATTAAGATATAAAATTTGATTTCAGAATTTTTATCAAGTTATGTAATAAAAATTATATTTTACTTTTATTTATAACTTTTCTTTTTTTTCTTAATTTCTACTCTTATTTATTACTTTTCTTTTTTCTTTATTATAATTGTTTCTTGCCTTCTTTGTTAAATATTTGTTTAATTAGAATCATTTTTTCAGCTAATGTATATTTTGGGATTTTTGGATCTGGTTTCACTAATTCTATTACTATTTGTGCCATATTTTTAATGAATAAAAAAAAAATTATGTTTATTTTATAATTCTTAATTCTAACTTACATAAAATACATAACATTCATCATCTTGGTAGAGCGGCGTGATAGTTCTTATATCGTCCTTTTTTCCTTTGGAGATCTGGATACTAAGGGGCCTCGTTCTCTACACTTGCACGTATTGTCTATGTTCTTCTAATTAAACACGGCGGCTGCTTAAGGCGACTGGTTGTAATTTCACGAGAACGTTACACTTATTTGGCACCGGTTAGTACGTTTTATATCCTCTTAATTAAACACTGCGGCTACTTAAGGCGACTGGTTATAATTTTTCTTTGAGAACGTAGCACTTTATTGACGTCTGATTTTTGTTAACACGGCGGCTACTTGAGGCGACTGGTTACAGTTAATAAAAAGACGAACTTATCACTTTTTTGACTTTAAGTTAACACGGCGGCTTCTTGAGGCGACTGGTAATAACTTTATTTTTAACAACGCACTAAACCGGTCCCTGCTCGGGCGCCAATTAAATTAGTTTTTACTAATTTGTTTTTTAAAAAAATTTATTTTGGCAGAGGTTCTGCCTTATTAAAATTCAAAATACAATTGATTATCTTTCCTTAATTTCTAGAGCTTAAATACTAATAAAACTGCTGACCAACCAATTTGATGGCGTGGCTATGGGATGATGAAATTGAAGATTGCATCGTGGGGGATGTTTGCTGACTTGCAGTTTAAGTCACGTAGGCTGCTGTGGTGCTGATCTCTATGAGATGTCTTCTGTTTATTCTTCAAGTTTTACACCAAATGGGGTATCCGCATCAACTCATCCAAATCGGAGCTTGTCTGCTTCAGAAAACCAGGGGGCAGACGTGGTCGCTCAGCTGGAAGCTGTAGAAACATCACCCTAGCACTCCCAGACGGAACTAGATTAGCAGCCAAACTTAGCGCCAAATACCTAGGCATCAACTTCAACGAGCTGCTGAGATTCAACCCACATTCACGGACTGTCCTCAAAAAAGCCAATTTTGCTTTCCACCGCCTCTACCCGCTGATGAAGAAGAAAACTGCAGACAAAAGTTTTAATCTATAAGCAACTCCTGAGACCAGTCATCAGTTATAGCTTCCCAGTTTGGTTCACCATTTCCAAAACGGCTATGAAGGAACTCCAAATATTCGAGAGGAAAATCCTGAGGATCTGCACTGGGCTGTATTTCGATCGTCAACGGCGTAAGCATTTCAAGAACGAGCAACTCTACTATGAGGCTAAGGTAGTCCCCCTGGACAAGTATTTATTGCTATCTGCCGATAAGCTGGTTAGAAACATCGCCAACCACCCTAATCAACTGATGAGAAGGATGACAAACCAACAACGACACCCAGCACCAAGGTACATAAGTGCTATGAAAATCCTGGATATAGCTCCAACAGCCAACGATGAAGCAGTACCCTTCTACTCTGACCCAGGGTCAGCACATTATCGTGGCTAAACACCAACTCTACCCCCCACCCTTAATAAATATACCGCCACTGGACAACCGGGATTGAACAACCCGAGGACGACAAAGTCAAGCCGACTTTTATATTAAGTTTTTACATATATTATAAATCTATGTAATTTATATTTTATATTAAATCAATGTATAGCGTTAGGCCCCTTATGTGCCAACAAAATCTTATTATTTGTCAATGTATCTTATATTTATAAATTATCTTTTAAGCCAATTGTAAATAGAAATGTTCAATAAAACAAAAATTGAAAAATTGAAATTGTCTTCTGTTTATGTTATCTGCTGAGTAGCATTTTGGACATCTCTTTATGATCGTCTGTGTGGCTTATTTATGGGATATGGATGTGAGGAGAATCAATATGTTTGGTGTTAACTGCTGTGGTGTTGATCTCTATGAGATGTCTTCTGTTTATGTTATTGTTATCTGCTGAGTAGCATTTTGGACATCTCTTCATGATCGTCTGTGTGGCTTATTTATGGGATATGGATGTCAGGAGAATCAATATGTTTGGTGTTAACTTGTATATTTTAATATATTCCCACCAAACTTAATTCTGAGTTTTCAGCTGAACATTTTTGAGATTTCAAATTGATGGAGCAGGATTTCATTGAAATCCAGAAATTTCCATGAAATCTTGTTCCATCCATTTAAAATACCAAAATTTTTCAACCGAAATTTCGGATTTCGTTTTGGTTTGAACATAGTATAAGAAAGAAAATTTCCTTTAATAGCCATTCCATACTATCCTATTCAGTATTAATACAATGTCAAAAAAGTGTTCAAGGCTCAAGTATGCTATAGAATCCTATTAAATGCTTGAACCATCATTGAACCAGTTAATTCACCAAAGTCGATGAGCTAAAATTGCTATGATACGGATTTAATATGTACACTAGCCCTAAGTATCATGAAGGGTCACTTGTGTAGTCGTGGTTCAAATTCTAATCCGCAGTTCAGCAATTTTAAATCACTAAAATATTTTTGTAACAAAGGAATTAAACGAAACTTCAAACCGCGGCATAGTTGGTCAGATTATAAGCTTTGCCGCATGGTGCCTAGCCGTGAAGTTCAGCTGTCGCTTAGTGCGATATAGCTCATACAAGTTCATACAAAAAATATTTATACAAAAACTAAATTACCCACTTCCTTCTGAAGTTTTATAATTTCTTTTTGTTCTCAGAAATAAAGAAATAAAATAAATGAACCAAATAAATAGTAAAAAAGAAATAAGTAAAGAAAGCCATTAGATTTAATGCATTTTTGGAGTGGATTAAAATAAATCAGGATTTGATGGTTCAATTTTAAATTCACTTTAATCAAATTCAAATTAAGGGTCAGTATAATAGGTGCACAAAAATACGCCGCCACCCTTCAACCACTGTCTTCAGTTGTTGTAACTATAATTCTGCTTTTATATTTGCTTAGTTCATGAGCGGAGATGTGCATCTTAGGTCTTAGCGTATTAAGTGGAATTGTTGTTGTATTTAACATGCAAGTTATTGTTTAGCGAAGATACGTGCACAAAAAAATACACCTAATATGGCCGTAAGGCTATTTTTATTTACGTATTAAAAATTGATTCGGATCAGTTGATGTGAATGGTAAAACAATGCTATATTTTTAAGCAGATACTGTACCTACTTTATAATATGTGAATTAAAATTAATGTTGCGCACACGAAAACAACAAACATTGTCTATTCGCGTACCTCCCAAAACTACGAATTTCTACGAATTTAGCCCAAAGTTCTGTCAAAGCTCATATGAAAAAATTAAATTTGTAGAAATTCGCAGTTTTGGGAAGTACACGAACAGACATAGTCACGGTTTTTATCAATCGTTCAAATTAATGCTAATCCTTCAAAATAGTCTGTCCTCACCCTTAATTTTTGAACTTATTTCACACATCCCTAACCTTTATAACTGTTAATTTTTACCGAGGTGAGTTTTTGAACTGTCAAAAAGTTAATGGTTTTGCAAATGCGATTTGTGAAATCGAGTAAAATCTGCTTTCGAACTTTTATTTTGTTCGTTTTTAATCAAATTAGTGATAATAAATTGTTTTCATCAAAACAAAGTGATTTTCTCCCCTAGGTGTGTTAAAAAAGGATTGGCCAATTTCGCGCCTTTTACAAAGTGTTTTGTGTGACGAAATTGTAATAATTTATTGTTTTTTGTTTATTAATTTTTCAGCATGGTCAACCGCCCCAGGAGCGCACATTGTGTAATGCAATGTTCACAATTTAGCAGCACATTTCGCGCTCCAGATGATATCAGGTAAGTCTTACAATTAATCAGCCAAAATCTTATATAAGAAAAACTTGCACGTCTAGTTCTCGTAGACTCTGTAATTTTTAGCTTTTCTTGTTTTCGTAAGAAATCTACATTAAATTATTGTTATTGCAATAATAATAATCAAATTAAACATTGGCAAAATAATGTTTCAAGTGCATAGAGTGAAATAAGACGAATTTATTAAACAAACATCCTTCCGCCTAGTCAAATATGGCGTTGAAAATACAAAAGAAATATACCCAACATTTCGATAGCGAGATAGACTTCGTGTCAATTCAAAGAGTTCCCCTAAGCCAACCAAAATTCGAAAACACGATCGAGGCCCAAGTGCAAGTGCAAGACGGTGATACCCTTCAAGCAATCGCCTTACGTTTCCATTGCACCGTGCGTCGCCGACATCAAGCGCTTAAATAAAATTGATAAAGATTAATGAAATACATGCGAGAAAGGTTGTGAAAATCCCTGCCACCGTTCACTCAGTACTGCTGGAAACACTCCCAACGGTCCATAAGAGCGGAATTAATAGTCCCAAACATCCACAAGCTACTGAAACGGGCATAGCACGAAATACCTTAGAGAATGTGAGTGGGCGCGTTCAATGTTTGAATAGATATAGGATCACAGTACACATATTAAAGGTAATATCATTAGAGTTTTGATTTTTGTTTCTTCTGCGCATATATCAAAATTTGTTTCAAATGTCAGTATTTGTTGTTGTTTTTATGTGTATTCAAGTCATCACGCTCCAAGCCATATTTTATTTCTGACAATTTAAGTTTTAATTTGTTGTTGTTTTTACGTGTGTTTTCTTCCTCACGCTCACAGCCATTTTTTTATTTTCGACTGACAACCTGCGCAGTATAATACCTTAGATTTGTGTACTGTGATCTAGGATAGCTTTGTATCCATGTATGTGTTTGAACGCAAGTCAACTGTTGTTGACATTTTTCATAGGATAGCTTTGTATCCTAAAATTTTTGAACGTGGCCAGTTTCAGTGAAAAACTATGTACTTGTAGCATCAGTGAACTCTGCGGGTGATACAAACAACGATATTATTCTCAAATCCTCAGTGAGAAATAATGGTTATAGAGATGAATCCTTTGAAAAAAACAGCTCCTCTATGGCAACTTATTGTTCGAATCCCTATGAACCACTGATGAGCGGCATTCTGGACGATTCAATACCTCAGCCAAGAATAATTTCAGGACCGGTGGTTCGTCCTTGGGAACATTTGTATAAAGGAACGAGAAACCTTGATAGGCTTTGCATTCTTAGCATATTAAACTCTTCCCGATGACAGCGCCTTTCATTCGAATTTTTTTTTTTAATTTCTTCTCATCCCAAGCCACATAATAATGGCAAATATTTTAAAGAATAAAGGGATTTTATGAACATTATTGTGTACTTCCACTCTTAAAAAATATTAAATAAACAAATGAAATTATATATAGCATTCGCAAATTAAATTAATCAAATCGCAAATAGGTATTTGCGTTTTATTTTAATCGAATTGCGATTGGATTAATTATTCTATTTGCGTTTGGGTTAAATCTATTTGCGTTTGGGTGAAACTTATTTGCGTTTAGGTTAAAACTATTTGTGATTTGGTTAATTTAATTTGCGAATGCTATATTTTTAATCGGACAAATTATTTAAACATAAACGTTCTAAAACACCATACACACTCCCATAAAAAAACTTTCACTGCATATAAAATTAAACTTATAAGAAATTACCCCATATGTTAATGTAATTTTAAAAGAAATTCAGCGATATTTATGAATGAATGCAAATACAGGATAACTAAAATAATTTGTTAATCAATGCTTTGGATATTATAAGCAGTTCAGTGAAGAAGTCCAAAATAACGTACACACCTATTTACTCTTAAGTTATCTTTTTTTCTTTAAAAACCCTTTTTAATTCGTACCTATATCAATTTAATTTATCGTTCTATGAAAGCTTTGTTACATCTTTTTTCTAGAAAATGGGATACCTCTCTAATTATATACATACATTATACTTAATCAAATATAAAAAAATTGCTTTCTATTAAGACTTCCGAAACCTAGGTACAGTTGCGAACATGAAAAAAGCAGTGGGTTTAAAATAAACGAAAAAATGATACATGTTGAACCGTTCTTGTGATATACTGGGGTTAAGGTTCAGTGTTGTTCAGAAGGTAAACGAATAACGAATAACAACGAGACCTCTCGCGGTTTCGTCCGATGCTTGGTTCTCGATCCACAGGCCAATATATAAAAGACTGCGAAATTTAAATGTGGTATATTAGCAACCCTTCTCCTCCAAATGAGACACTGTTGCCACCGTAATAATTCTTAAAAGTTACCTTAGGACATCGACTATTATTAAACAAAAACTCTATCCGTCAGGATGAAAGAAAGGGTTAGTTTTAGCTTACAGACCCTTTCTTGTCGGGTGGTAACCCTGTTTAACTGCACTCTGACAGTGTTGCCATCGTGGCAACACTTCTTAAAATTTACCTTAGGACATGTTCTTTTCGTATACTGAAGCTGACTGACTGACCGTCAGGTCAAAATGAAAGGTTGGCCTCACTAACAGCCCCACTATATTTTTTGTTTATAAAATTGGGAACATAAATTAGAAAGAATCAGCCCAAAGAATACTCCCAAAATATGTATCCTAGGATAAAAGTTGATACATTCCTAAATTCAAATTTGAATCAACCTGAAAATGGCGTTAACCAGTTCGAATTCCGACCATCGGATCAAAATCTGACTCTTGTTTGGAGTGTAGATAGGTACATGCAAGTGGAAATGTGAAAAATTGGTATATGTTCGTGGTCGTAACTCCCAAAATATGCCACTTCATGTACCTACCTACAATCCAACCAAAAGTCAGATTTTGATCCGATGGTCGGAATTCGAATTGGTAAACGCCATTTTCAGGTTGATTCAAATTTGAATTTAGGAATGTATCAACTATTATCCTAGGATACATATTTTGGGAGTTACAACCAAGAACATATACCAATTTTTCACATTTCCACTTGCATGTACCTACCTACACACCAACCAAGAGTCAGATTTTGATCCGATGGTCGGAATTCAGATTGATAAACATTTGTTAAGAATGCATATAGTAGCATTATTAAATATAGAGTTCAAAATATGAAAATCATCTCTGAAAAAATCATCACTGACTTTTGACTTTTTTTCAGAATTTCATTAAAATCTGGCAATTGGACTGCGATAAGATTTCCAAACGGTTTGACACACAGAGATGTTTTTATATTTTTAGATTATGTAATTAATAGTGCTACGAATTGCATCATTCGATTTGTATTTGAAACTAGTTTCGAAAAAATCGTAGAACAAAAGAAGTTTACTTTTAGTTATTCTTAAAAACCTAAAAGGAAACTTCTTTTACCATAGGATTTTTTAAATGTTGCTTCAAATACTTTAAAATTAATAATGCAAATAGTAGCACTGTTAAATATAAAGTTCAGAAATACAAAAATCATCTCTGTGAGTTATACCATTCGAAAAAATCATCACAGCCCAATTGACTTTTTTCAGAATTTCATTAAAATCTAAAAACAAAGGTAATTGGACTGCGATGAGATTTTCAAACGCTTTGGCTCACAAAGATGGCTTTTATGTTTTTAGATTGCGTATTTAATAGTGCTACTAATTGCATCATACAATTTGTATTTGAAAAAAAAATTTCGAAAAAAACCTAGTACAAAAGAAGTTTACTTTCAGGTTATTCTTGAAATTTTGCTTAAAATTTTTAATTAATAATGCAAATAGTAGCACTATTTAATATAGAGTTCAAGAACATATAAATCATATCTGTGAGTTAAACCATTTGGAAAATTCATCACAACCCAATCGACTTTTTTTTCAGAATTTCAATAAAATCTGAAAAAAGGCAAATGGTTAGTGATGAGATTTTGAAACGGTTTGACCCGCAGACATGGTTTTTATATTTTTAGATTATGTATTTTATAGTTACGGTGACCATCCGTCCTCTTTTTAAGAGGACAGTCCTTTTTTTCGGTTGCGTGTCTTCTCTTTTTTATTTTCTTAAAGACAGTGATTTGTCCTCCTTTTACTAAATTGTAGTCCCAATGTCCTCTTTTTATCTTTCAAATCATTTTTTTACGATTAAAAATACATAAAGTACCTTCTTCATCACTAAATCACTTAGATATAATACGTAGACAGCACTGGCTTGAATCCAAAAGCTTTGCCAATGTATAAGAATTTAGAAAATTTTTAGAAATCAATGATGAGGAATTATTTAACAAGATTACTTGAGTCAAACGATAAGTTAATGAAGAATAAATTTGTCCCCAAATAAGAAATGATTTGAACTGTTCAACATTTTCATGAAGAGCATGTGAGTTTTTCTATCATTAAGATTTTGAAATGTCCCGACCGAAAGAGTGTTATCAATTTTAAATAACATTTGGACACCCGAGAAATCGCAATCAAAAAGAGTTGATCTACTTGAGACCAGGTGCATCTACAACTTCGATTTTTTGTTGTAACTTATAACTCTTATGAATGCAATTTTTTTAAGCAAAAGTTTCTTTTGAAAATAATTCTTTCTTAACTTTTCAACGTTAGAGAAAAGTTGTCCTCTATTTTGTCCCTGAAAAAATGGTCACCGTATTTATAGTGCTACTAATTGCATCATAAGATTTGTAACGGGTGATTTTTTAAGAGGTTTAGAACTTAAAAAAAAAAAAAAACACAAAAAATTCGAAAAAATGAATGAAATATTTATTTGAATCGATAGTTTGAACCTTGCAATTTAATGTTTAAAGATAATTTCATGCAAATGTTGACCGCGGCTGCGTCTCAGGTAGCCCATCCGCTGAGTCCAATTTTGGCATACTCTTTCACACATATCGGCCGGTATCTCACGAATGAATGCATGGATGTTGGCTTCCAGTGCGTCAATCGAAGCGGGCTTGTCCCTATAGACATTAGCCTTGACATACCCCCACAAAAAATAATCTAATGGTGTCAAATCACACGATCTAGGCGGCCAATTGACCGGCCCGAAACGTGAAATTAACTGTTCACCAAACTCGCCTCGCAATTGCGCCATTGTTTCGCGTGCTGTGTGGCATGTGGCACCGTCTTGTTGAAACCACATATCATGCAAGTCAAGAACTTCCATTTCGGGCAAAAAAAAGTTTGTTATCATTGCTCGGTAGCGTTCACCATTGACAGTAACGCTGCGATTCGCATCATCTTTGAAGAAATATGGCCCAATAATGCCGCCGGCCCATAAACCGCACCAAACAGTGGCTTTTTCGGGATGCATTGGTAGCTGTTGCAATGCTTCTGGCTGATCTTCACTCCAAATGCGGCAATTATGCTTATTTACGTACCCATTCAACCAAAAATGAGCCTCATCGCTGAACACAATTTTTCGATATGAACATTTCCAACCGAGCACGAATTTTGATAGTAAAATTCAATAATTTGCAAGCGTTGTTCATTTGTAAGACGATCCATGGTTAAATTGCAAACCAAACTGAAGCTGTTTGACAGTGACACAAGGTACTAAACACACGTCAGCTGTCAAAACCAGTGTTGCCAAAACCAAACCAGCTAAAAAATCACCCGTTATTTTATAGTTACGGTGACCATCCGTCCTCTTTTTGAGAGGACAGTCCTTTTTTTCGGTTGCGTGTCTTCTCTTTTTTATTTTCTTAAAGACAGTGATTTGTCCTCCTTTTACTAAATTGTAGTCCCAATGTCCTCTTTTTATCTTTCAAATCATTTTTTTAAGATTAAAAATACATAAAGTACCTTCTTCATCACTAAATCACTTAGATATAATACGTAGACAGCACTGGCTTGAATCCAAAAGCTTTGCCAATGTATAAGAATTTAGAAAATTTTTAGAAATCAATGATGAGGAATTATTTAACAAGATTACTTGAGTCAAACGATAAGTTAATGAAGAATAAATTTGTCCCCAAATAAGAAATGATTTGAACTGTTCAACATTTTCATGAAGAGCATGTGAGTTTTTCTATCATTAAGATCTTGAAATGTCCCGACCGAAAGAGTGTTATCCATTTTAAATAACATTTGGACACCCGAGAAATCGCAATCAAAAAGAGTTGATCTACTTGAGACCAGGTGCAATTACAACTTCGATTTTTTGTTGTAACTTATAACTCTTATGAATGCAATTTTTTTAAGCAAAAGTTTCTTTTGAAAATAATTCTTTCTTAACTTTTCAACGTTAGAGAAAAGTTGTCCTCTATTTTGTCCCTGAAAAAGTGGTCACCGTATTTATAGTGCTACTAATTGCATCATAAGATTTGTATTTGAAACAAATTTCGAAAAAATCCTAAAACATTAGAAGCCTACTTTCAGTAGTATTTGAAAACCTAATTTTGTCATACTGAAAATGAGGGCTCCTATGTGCAAATGCTGATACAATGTATCAAAGAAGCGCGTTGGTCGTAACGAGTTTCCACCTAACTGGGAAATTATGCATCCAGCTACACTTTTGTGCATTGTAAGAAATTTAATAAATGCCCTTAAACATAAATAAAAAAGAATAATTTGAATAATTTAATAGATGTGCCCTCGCTTGACCTATACATACTGTGGAAATAACGAAGATGCTGCTAACCCCGCTCAAACTGTTAAATTTATTGTTAACGATCGAAAATGACGAATTACAACATTATTCTTTAAAAAGTAATAGTTTATATATAAAATTGTTTATTTATTTATTCATTTATTATTATTTTATTATATAACATTGTTTATTTTAACTGATCAATACGGAATGTCCTTCTACCATTGTAATCGATCGATGTAAACAGCATTTAACATAATTAAAGAAATTTTTACTGCCAAAACAGTAGCTGAAAGTTTTTTTTGTACGAAGTTGGGAAATTTAAGTTTTTTTTAAAGCAAAGACAAATTAGTAGAGTAGTTGCCTGTTTTTGTATGTGTAACATCTATTCGCTCGGCCTAGAAGAAAGTCAAATACCGTGTAACAGATTCCTTCAGGTTAAAAGATAAAAATCGTAAATTTGAAAACTATGCAATGGTTATTTGAACTTATGTTGCACAGTTGATAGAAATTATTGCATACAAATTTTGATTGCAATCGGTTAGCCGTTAATTTTTGGTGCTCTCTATCGTAATGAAAATTTCATAAACAAACAGAGATAAAAGCATCAAATTAACAAATTTTGAATTAGGATAAAACATTAATACAGTCAAAAAATATGACAAGAATATAACTATATTAACAGCAACATATGCACGGCATTTGTTGATGGCACATGGCAACTTCTAGTTTTTCATCGTATTCTGCTAAAACTTTTTTCCCTTCATGGTATTTCATTTGAAAGTGTGAAGGATGCTGTTTCGAACTTCTTGTAATTTAATTTCTGTTGTATACAATCTTTCAGCTTTGTATTCTTGCTCTTAGCTACTGCGGTTTTGACTGGCCCAGTTCAGACTGTGAGTGTAATCTGTAAATAACGACAAAATAAAAATAAACAAAAAGTAATATTCAGAAAAGAAAGAAAGAAAGAAAGAAAGAAAGAAAGAAAGAAAGAAAGAAAGAAAGAAAGAAAGAAAGAAAGATATCTAGGAGGCCTCAGCAATCTGCTCGTGAACAGGATGCTTCTCAGTCTTAATTTAGACGAACTACGGGGCTCTGAAACCAGTTTTTGATTTAAACAAATATTTAAAAAAGTCTTGAAGAACAAGTAGCAAAACCTTCATAATGAAGTTCATATGAAATTCATATACGTTGTAGATGTAAACCGTCTGCATTTGAAAACCACTAGCTATAATTGAATAATTTAAATGCTACTTAGTCTTAATTTAGACGCTCTGCGTGGTTCTCAAACCCGTTTTTGATTCAAATAAATATTTAAAAAAAATGTCTTGAAGAACAAGTATCAAAACCTTCATAAGGAAACTCATATGAAATTCATTTAAGTTGTAGATGTAAAACTTAATGACATATGTTTGATTACTATCTAATTTTTTGTTTCACGAATTCAAAACTTCCCCTTTATAACCAATATCGCAAGTAAAAAAATTCTTAACTTATCAGCAAAAATTAATTTTTTTATTTTTTAAAATTTCATAAACAAACAGAGATAAAAGCATCAAATTAACAAATTTTGAATTAGGATAAAACATTAATACAGTCAAAAAATATGACAAGAATATAACTATATTAACAGCAACATATGCACGGCATTAATTTGTTGATGGCAACTTCTAGTTTTTCATCGTATTCTGCTAAAACGTTTTTCCCTTCATGGTATTTCATTTGAAAGTGTGAAGGATGCTGTTTCGAACTTCTTGTAATTTAATTTCTGTTGTATACAATCTTTCAGCTTTGTATTCTTGCTCTTAGCTACTGCGGTTTTGACTGGCCCATAGACTAAGAGCTGGCAGCAAATTTTGTGGGTGAATGCATAACCAATGCATGAATATGAGGGTTTGTAGGTGCATGCATCTTGATATCGAATATCAAAGTCTGGCAGGATTTTTTTGGCGCTCGTAGAGGGGACGAGGGATTAAAAATAGCGGTTTTTCCATTTGTTGTGTCAAGGGTACAATCACTCCATTTCATTTTTTAAAAATGGGAAATGATGCTCTGTCATTTTCCCTAAGCCCAAAGATTTTATTTTTAATGATCCAATTGATAACACTCAAGATATAACCATTTTAGGCACACCATATCGAGAGAAATTTGGAGATTTGAAAAATATTAAAAATCAACAAAAAAAAGTCTCCAAAATAAGGCTGATAAGATTTGCTTGAAAAGGGCATATCTTGAGTTTTATTAATCAGATCATTAAAAAAAAAGTTTTTGGACAAAGGAAAAATGAACGAGCATCATTCCTCATTTTCAATAAATGAATTGAACTGGTGTCACTCATGACACAACAAATGGAAAAACCGCTATTTTCAATCTCTCGTCCCCACTACGGGCGCCAAAAAAATGCTGCCAGACTTTTATATTCAATATCAAGATGCATGCACCTACAACCCCTCATACTCAGATTTTGCAGGCACACTCAGGGAGAAGGGTATTACTATTCACAAGGATTATCCATTCGCGGCACGTGAAAAGCGGAGACAAATGGTCAAAATAAAAGAGCAAGTCATGCAAAAAAATCCAAATGCGAAAATCCAACTCCGCGGAGATAAACTTAAAATAGGCGAAAATAATTACTACCTCGATGTAAACAAGAGATTGGCGTGTGGTGAAGAAGGAGGAATGACACTAATGAAGCAGCTGCTAGGTGACAGCCAAGAAACGTCAACCTATGGTGGAAGTGCAAGTTGTAGTCGGTACAGCAGTGTGCAAATAAGAAACAGCGATGAAAGCATCCAGCGTTTTTAATTGTAATGCCGTCAGTCGTCATAGTAATACAAATAAAAATAATTTCTTTATTAATTTAAATATTCTAGCTTTTAACGTAGCAGGCTTAGCGAATAAAATATTATTTTCTGATTTTTTTCAATTTCAATAAATATGATATCTTTATGTTATATGAAACTTATGTGGATAGGAATATGGAACGTTTTGACAATTTTTTTAATCATCACGAGCTTATTTGGATACCAGCAATGAGATCATCCACACATGGCAGGGCAAGTGGGGGGTTTTTATACGGCATCAAAAAAGAATTGAGGAAAACACTGGAATGTAAATTTGTAAAAATAATGAACAGGGAAATAGTTGAAATCGTAACCAAAGGAGGAAAAATGTTTATAATACCAGTTTATAAAAACTGCAATAAATGGGTGGAGGAGTTTACCAGCTTGCATAACTTTTTACTGGAATTTGAGAAAGAAAACGTGATGCTTATGGGGGACTTCAATGGAAGGATTGGAGACACACCGGTAATCAATATAGAGTTGGAAAAATTAACAGAATTATTTGCAGAGGAAAGGATTGCAAAAGATACGAAAATCGATGGAAACGGAAAAAAAATTATCGAATTGTGTGAAAATACAGGGCTCACACTGCTAAACGGCCAAGGGTGACAGAGAAGGAAATCTAACCTTTATAAGGGGTACTGCGTGCTCTACTATAGATTATTGTCTACTCAAAGGAAAATGGCTTGACTGTGCTCATGACTTTGAAGTGAAAGAGCTACCTTATTCAGATCACCAGCCAGTGTCAAACTCAATTCGGAAATAAACAACATGTCGGAACGAAGTGTTTTGCTACCAAAACTACAATGGAAAGAGAAAATGCAGGAGAGGTACAAATCCAACCTAAACCGGGAGTTAAGCTTAGTAAACCAAAGTGTAATTGAAACTATTAACGGAACGGAAATGCTCACAATCTGCATTGTCAAAGCCGCTACTCCGCTCCAAGCAAGAGAAAGAGGAGTGGGAAAACAGCCTTGGTATGACTGGGAGTGCGAGGCAGCAAGGAAGAAATCGTTTGGCTTCTTACGGCAACTCAGGAGAAGTGCAACCACTAACATAAAACACCTTTGTAACGGTACCTAGTTGGTAATGTATGAACTCAAAGGTGGATATCATCGACATTTTGAACGAGAGGTGCTTTGACCTTTAAATCCGTATTGATAATAAAAAGTTCATAAATATCTCACTTTAAAGTTCATACTAACCTTCTTTTCATTTCACCACCTTTACGACCTTAAGCTTACAGGGACTATAGGCCGGTCCAGGCAGCAGAAGAGAAGGGTGTTCAGGACACGGTAGCTCGGCATGCTCGCTGTATTGCCAAGGCTTAACTCGTCGGGTGGTGAGGGTTCTTGCCACCGTGATCCTAAACTATTGTTACGTCTATATCATGCCGTATTCAGTTAAGTTGTAACCAATGTTATGGGTTCAAAAAAAAAAGGTAATTAGAGAAGTAGAGCCCAAATTCGTCCTTTCAAATAAAAAGAAACCTAAAAATAAATACTTATGATGGTATACCTAGGGAAACTTAAATAACTCTGGAAAGAGCGAGAGAACAAGATGTAACCGTCCCTCTGTGATATACCCACCCACGTTTCAGAGCTATGAAACGTCCATGGCTGCTGCGATCACGTTTCTATACAACAGCCCCCTTAAGTTCAATGACCTACGTAGGTCTAATGACTCACCGCAGATCTTTTCTTCCTTTAATTGTCATACTTTAGGGGTAGCTTAAGTCGCCACATCCACCCTATCTACTGTTTAGCAGATCATCCTGGAAAATTAATTTCTTTTAGTTAACAAGAGGATATCGAATCTTCCCATGTTCGGAGCAATCAACACATCTAACAATGAAATTAATAGATCGAGATGCTTTTAGATGTTCCAGTAAATTTACATTTTATTGTAACCTTTAGACCTAACAGAATGAAAAATAACTTAGAAACTAGTTAAACCTAAACTAAAAAAAATTAATTCAAATAATAATTCAAGCCAACAGTCCAAGTCATGAAATAAAGATACTCAAATAATATTATTTTAGAAAGTACCTACTTGTAGCTATATACATTTTTTTGTTCACCTCCTTTTTTTTTTTTGTAATCGGAGTATCAGTGTAACATTTGATTTATGTGTATGTATATTCAATTAATCAGTTTTAAAATATATCTAAATTATATTATTTCAAGCTATTGAGTATATAATTATTTATTTATTTTTTTTTTTGTTCTTGCTAGTTATCTATATTCTAATTAATTATTTTATTTTATTTTCTCACTAATTTAAATCTTATTTTATTTCGTATACTCAATGGGTATAACCAAATGCTAATGAATGTACGCTGATGGCTATGTTTATAATATCATGAAGACTATACAATACAACAAAATTTCTCCTTTCAAATTTTTCACTCAAAATAACTTTGAGGGGATCGACTTCCCCTACTTGAAACTTTATTAAACGTACGAGCTACCGCATTTGTAGGGTTTAGCACATTTGGTATTTAGTTTAAATATTCTATTACACGTAGGAATTTAAAATTTTAATATATTTCTTTCCAATAGCCAAACGTTCATCTGAACAGCAATATGTATATAAATTTTTTTATTAATAATAAAACTTACCAAGCTTTCTTAGAACTTATTATCCTCTTGAGGTGGTGCACCGCTTCAATGTTAGGAACTTCACTTTCAGTGTACCTTAATTTCACATACAAAAAAACTAATAACTAAAATGTACATACAGATTACGATCACTTGAACGGTAGCCTTTTTTTTTATATTAAATTTATCATTTTTATTTTTTTTATTCTTTTCTCTATTGGAATTCAAATTTGACTTGAATTTAATCACCTTTTTAAACCTTTTTGTTATTTTTTTTTTTTTTTTAAAGGGATTACGAAATGATGTTTTTTTTTTTTGTAATTTGAACTGAGAGGGAGAATCACATTCGAAATATAAACTTTTTACTTTTTCTCTCTTTTTTTTTTTTGATAAACAAATAAATTAAATTACTAATAAACTAACTGATGAAGATGGAGCACAATCGGTTTAGGGTATAGGGAGTTGGATTTTTTTCTTTTATTTGTTTTTTTTTTGTGTATTTTTTTATTTGGATTGGATAGGATAGGGGCGCAGAGGGTTTGGCTCATGTAAAGGTTCCTTAGATGGCGCAGGAAATGCTAAATAAGATGGCTGTTACGATTCTGCATAAAATGGTATTTTTTTTTTGTTGTGTCGTACGAATTGGCTCGGAAGATGGCGTTATAGGCGTCGCATAGAATGGAGTCTTTATGGGTCGTACGATCTGGCTCTGAAGATGGCGTTATTGGCGTCGCACAAAATAGAACCTTTAAGGGTCGTACGATCTGGCTCTGAAGATGGCGTTATTGGCGTCGCATAGAATGGAGTCTTTATGGGTCGTCCGATCTGGCTCTGAAGATGGCGTTATTGGCGTCGCACAAAATAGAACCTTTAAGGGTTGTACGATCTGGCTCTGAAGATGGCGTTATTGGCGTCGCACAAAATGGAACCTTTAAGGGTTGTACGATCTGGCTCTGAAGATGGCGTTATTGGCGTCGCACAAAATGGAACCTTTAAGGGTTGTACGATCTGGCTCTGAAGATGGCGTTAATGATGTATGGTGTCGATGTTGAGGACTTTTACTTGGTGCTAGGTGTGCTTAGGCACACACGTAAACGAGCACGAGACTGTGTAGTGTCTTTTTTTTTCTACAAGTTAGGTTTTCTGTGTGTTGTAGTATACATAGGTATTAAGTAGTTTAAAGGCGAGATTTTTGTTTCTACATGGGCACACTGAATGAATTTTGGTTTATGTTGGTTGTGGCTCGTTACATATATATATTTTTTTTTTGTTATAGCGGATTTACATTAAACGTGATTTAGCAATAATGCTTAGTTAGAGTTTATCTTTTCACGATTGTTTCGCTTTCTTATTTTTCTTTTTAATTGAATTTCATTTTAGAAAGTACAGTTTTCTTCACTTTGTAAAAAAAAGTATAACCAGATGAGAAAAAAATCTATTACCGCCACGAGCAACGCACTAAAAGACTAGTTATCAGACAGAAGACTGAAACTCTCGCGATTTACTCTTTTATAGCTTTGTATTGCTATCGATCGTGCCATTAAACTTTAAGAGAGTGTAACTTCAACATGGCTCTAACTTGGTTCCGGTGGGTGCATTTTCTGAGTGTGTTTTTGACCAAAAAAATATATTTTTAGTTTCATAGTACATTTTTAATTTTTTTAAAAATATATGTGATAAATTTTAATTTCCTTGATCAAAAACAGCTCCGAAACACCTACCGGAAAAACTTCCATGATGGAGAAAAACAAGTTTTAATACGTTTGTATTGGTGAAGATTAAATTTTTATTTTCTCTCCCCATCACTGCACGTAATATCGTAGATTACTCTTTACCTTCGCGATCTTAATCCATTACATGACCAGCCAATCCTCCACGTTAATCCTAAACAACATTTTACTTATACATTACGCAAAAATACTTTAATTACGATAAAAGTGGTTTATTGTAAAACTAATTATCCTGATACCCTCAAACTGTCTTGGCTGTTGGCTTTGAATTTATTTGAATAACAAAATTGTACAAGGATAATGGTGATGTCATTTTCCCACATCTTTACCAAGAAGCAAACAAAAAGTTCAAAACCATTTGCAAACAAAAACAAAAAGCATACTCTTTGAGATTGGCATCAATGCTCAACAATGTTCAAGACAGCAGATCTTTCTGGAAGATTGTCAAGACAATTAATGGCACAACCTTTGGGCGAAAAATAGAAGTTGAAGCCCCCCTTCTAGCAAACTACACTACTCAACAATATTAAAGGAACAAATTTTTTTTCAATTTTTGTTAGCGTTTTTTGAAGAGCTGTATCTTTGTGACGAGTGGTCGTATTGAGTTGAAATAAAAAGCATTTTACAGCTTTATGTTTTTTTATTTCGAGATTTGTTTGCAAACAAATTTTTTTGAAGTACCGTTATTGCGTTATTGCAAAAAATGAGACGAGACAACTAAATTATTTTTTTTAAATTTTTTTTGAATGTCCTCATTTCTATGGATAATTTTTTTTGAGTCAATTAAATATCATGATCAGATACCTTGTTTATTCAGCTTCAATTCAGTTTTTTTGTTGTTGTCGTACGATTTTTTTTGACATGGTTTATCTGACTTTGAATGAAAAAAGATACTTTTAGACTTGATTACCAATATCTCAGCAAATAATGACGTTATAAAAATTTCAAAGACAGTTTTGGAAATTTGAAAAAGCGTTTTACAAGATTTTTTTATGATTTTGTAGAAATTATTTTTTTACCGTTCACCGTTAGTTTAAAAAAAGTACTAAAAACTGACGTTTTGTGGTCTTTTCGTAAATCTTTTTTTTTCGTTGCAAATATTGATTGCATGGCTTGCGTTGGTATGCAAATTTATAGACTTTTAAATCATCAATATTCTTGTAAATTTTCAAATTGATTCATCGAACAGTTTTTCCTCACCAAAACTTCAAAGTCTTACAAACCAGGTAAAGGAACAAATTGTGTTATTCCTAAACAGTGCGTAGTCGTCATCAAAATGACAAGAAAACTGTAATTCCAGTGGATTTTTTTCACAGTTTTGCATTAGTTAGATATTTTTTTGAATTGAAATGAAATAAAAAGTACATTTTTCCAAAAAAAAAAAAATAATTTCAAAAATTTTTCAAACAAAAAAACTTGATTTTTTTTTTAATTTTTTTTTTTGGAAAAATGTACTTTTTATTTCATTTCAATTCAAAAAAATATCTAACTAATGCAAAACTGTGAAAAAAATCCACTGGAATTACAGTTTTCTTGTCATTTTGATGACGACTACGCACTGTTTAGGAATAACACAATTTGTTCCTTTACCTGGTTTGTAAGACTTTGAAGTTTTGGTGAGGAAAAACTGTTCGATGAATCAATTTGAAAATTTACAAGAATATTGATGATTTAAAAGTCTATAAATTTGCATACCAACGCAAGCCATGCAATCAATATTTGCAACGAAAAAAAAAGATTTACGAAAAGACCACAAAACGTCAGTTTTTAGTACTTTTTTTAAACTAACGGTGAACGGTAAAAAAAATAATTTCTACAAAATCATAAAAAAATCTTGTAAAACGCTTTTTCAAATTTCCAAAACTGTCTTTGAAATTTTTATAACGTCATTATTTGCTGAGATATTGGTAATCAAGTCTAAAAGTATCTTTTTTCATTCAAAGTCAGATAAACCATGTCAAAAAAAATCGTACGACAACAACAAAAAAACTGAATTGAAGCTGAATAAACAAGGTATCTGATCATGATATTTAATTGACTCAAAAAAAATTATCCATAGAAATGAGGACATTCAAAAAAAATTTAAAAAAAATAATTTAGTTGTCTCGTCTCATTTTTTGCAATAACGCAATAACGGTACTTCAAAAAAATTTGTTTGCAAACAAATCTCGAAATAAAAAAACATAAAGCTGTAAAATGCTTTTTATTTCAACTCAATACGACCACTCGTCACAAAGATACAGCTCTTCAAAAAACGCTAACAAAAATTGAAAAAAAATTTGTTCCTTTAATATTGTTGAGTAGTGTATTTCGAAAAACTTTTAAACAACACGGTCAATGAAAATATACATCATTTTGCGACACCTTTGCTGGAAGTGGAAGTACTGGATCGGACGATCACCTTACAAGATGTAAGTAGAGTCATAAGCCGTTGCAACGCTAACAAAGCCCCTGGTGAAGATCGTATCCCTTATGAATTCTTTAAAAACGCGACGGATGGATTTCTACAAGACCTTACAAAAGCTTACAACTTTATTTTTAATCTTGGAGAGGTACCAGCAAGCTTTAAAAAAAACATAATATTTCCTATTTTCAAGAAGGGTGATCCAAAAGAGCCAACCAACTATAGAGGGGTTTCTTTCTTCAACACAGTATCCAAAATATTCACCGGGATTATGCTGGAAAGACTTACCAACTGGGTGCGAGAAAACGACTTATTAAGCGAATTCCAAGCGGGATTTCGAAAAGACTACTCCACGGTTGACAACATATTCTCCCTCACCACCATCGCGCAGACGTATTTGGATAGAGGAAAAAAACTATATGCATTCTTTGTTGACTTTAAAGCTGCCTTTGACTCAATAGATAGAAAAGCACTGTTCTTCAAACTGAGTAATTTAGGAATGTCAACGAAAATGCTGAGGGTTCTGCGAAATCTGTATGAAGAAAACCTCACAGCGGTTTGGGATGGAAACACTTTGTCTGGTTGGTTTGAAACGAAAACAGGAGTTAAACAGGGATGCCTGCTGAGCCCAGTATTATTCTCAATTTTTCTGGATGATCTTGCAGAGTTCCTTCCGTTAGGAATCACATTTGAAGGACTCTCAATAAAACTCCTACTTTATGCTGATGATATTATCATACTAGCAGAAAGTCCAAATATGATGCAGTTAATGATAAACAAACTTCAACAATACTGCCAACTCTGGAACCTACAATTGAACACGGAGAAATCGCAAATCATGATTTTCCGTAATGGAACGGGACGATTTGCTGCAAACGAGAAATGGAGCTGGCACAATGAAGATCTAAAGATAGTAAGGGAGTACAGATATCTTGGTATCCTCATAACCCCACAGCTATCTTTCAGAAAACATCTACAAGAAAAGCTCAACGAATCCAAACGTGCGATTAACAGTAGCTGGAATGGAGTGCTGAGCAAGAAGGACATCACTCCGAGTACAAAGTATAGAATTTTCGAAGCGGTTATGAGATCCATTATGTGCTATGCTGCACAAGTTTGGGGGATATTCCAATATGAAGAGGTCGAAAAACTCTTACGATACTTCATTAAAAAAATCTTCAGATTACCATATAACACCCCAAACTACATGTTGCATCTCGAAACTGGTCTGCCACCACTATATATATACACTCTCCAACTGCACTTCTCGTATATTCAGAAAGTTATGGCCCAATCGAGTAATCGACTTCCTCATAAAATCGCAAAGCACCTACAATGCAGAAACCTCCAGTTTTTTAGGGAATGGGCAAGGCTATCCAGTGACCATAACGTTACTCTTGGAAACCTAAGCGAGGGTACTTCAAGAAATGAGCTTCAGGAGCTAATTGCAAAAATAGAGGACTCTTCACGAATCGAATTCAAGAGGCAAAGCCAGTCACGAACCATTTACAAGTTTCTACAGAATGACCTCGGCGCAAACAATTATTTTAATGACATCCTCAATCTAGATATGATATCTACGATATTTAAAACCAGAGGAGAATTACTACCCCTCAATTACCGGACATACAGAAATGATGGAGACTCGGAGTGCACATTGTGCAACCTAAGGGAAAGAGAAGACACCCAACACTTCGTGGGAACCTGCCCTATCCTAAGCTCAATAAGAAGATCAGTTTGGGGAAAAAATACACTTTCAACCGAAGAAATACTGCGGATTGGTAATGGAGAAAATTGGAACCTCCTCTACAGTTACGTAAAAACTGCACTCAAATATCGGCAACAAATAATAAATGAAGCGTTTTAACTATGTTCACGGATACAATTATTTCAACACAAGAAATCTAGATTTAGCTATCAACATTTCAATTTCACTTTTTTATAAGATATAAATACACTCATTTTTCGGCTGACGGCAAAGGCCAATGCTCTATTGTGAATTTTGTAAAATAACATGTATATCGAAATCATGGAAACAAATAAATCACTACTACTACTACTCAGATTTTGGTTATGCGTTCACCCACAAAATTTGCTACCGGCTCTTAGACTACCAGTTCAGACTGTGAGTGTAATCTGTAAATAACGACAAAATAAAAATAAACAAAAAGTAATATTCATCAGAAAAGAAAGAAAGAAAGAAAGAAAGAAAGAGATCTAGGAGGCCTCAGCAATCTGCTCGTGAACAGGATGCTTCTCAGTCTTAATTTAGACGAACTACGTAGCTCTGAAACCAGTTTTTGATTTAAACAAATATTTAAAAAAGTCTTGAAGAACAAGTAGCAAAACCTTCATAATGAAGTTCATATGAAATTCATATACGTTGTAGATGTAAACCGTCTGCATTTGAAAACCACTAGCTATAATTGAATAATTTAAATGCTACTTAGTCTTAATTTAGGCTTTCTGCGTGGTTCTCAAACCAGTTTTTGATTCAAATAAATATTTAAAAAATGTCTTGAAGAACAAGCATCAAAACCTTCATGAGGAAGTTCATATGAAATTCATATAAGTTGTAGACGTAAAACGCTTGCATTTGAAAACCACTACCTATAATTTAATAATTTAAATGCTACTTAGTATTAATTTAGACGCTCTACGTGGTTCTGAAAACAGTTTTTAATTTAAATAAATATTTAAAAAAAAGTCTTGAAGAACAAGTATCAAAACCTTCATAAGGAAACTCATATGAAATTCATATATGTTGTAGATGTAAAACGCTTGCATTTGAAAACCACTAGCTATAATTGAATAATTTAAATGCAACTTAGTCTTAATTTAGACGCTCTACGTGGTTCTCAAACCTGTTTTTGATTCAAATAAATATTTAAAAAAAATGTCTTGAAGAACAAGTATCAAAACCTTCATAAGGAACCCAGCAAACATTTCCCTTCATAAATGATTTATAAATAATTCACAGAAGTGAAAGAAACCTTCATGTATGAACTCATTTATAAACCGGTTTGGATCAAATTTACTGGGTAGCATTACTTCGAACTCGAATCGTTTTTATGTTTCATTAACAATAGAGCAATTCTTCACTTTAGTGAATGTAAATAGGACGCTTATATATTCATTTCACTGAACAATTCATGAATCTTTTTTGAATCATTTAAATGAGACAGATTTGATTCATTGAAACGAATATAAATTGGGGTTTCCTCATTCAGTTTAGTGAATATAAATTGAATTATATTTAATTCATTATAATGATTCTTTAATAATCCTAATGTATGTCATAGAACTGAATGTAAATATTATTTCAGTGTGGTTATACAAAATGCTTTTTTAAAATGGTAAAATTATCTGCATAAACAGTCTGATTTCCCTATTTTTATCGAATGAAACTTATGATAAATTTGGCTATAGTATGTTTATTTGTTAATTTATTCGATTTATCTTTTTTTATATTTTTTTCACTGCCACAATGGATATAGTTCCGTCCGTACAATAACGATACGCAAAATTGAATGAAAGTGACGAGTTTCCTCTTTGCATAACTTTTGTATCAGTTTTGGCGCGACTAGGTCCCGTTATGGCTTTTCAAAACAAAATGAAAGGGACATTCAGTTTATGTGAATAAAAATGGACGCACCCAAAATATAGCTACCTCTTTTGAGGATCGCTTGTGTGCGTTCACTTTTATTCATATTATGTGAAGGAAATAAGAATCTCGATATTTTTTTATTATGAACAAAAAAATCAACACAAATCCCCTTCCCCGCGTATGAGGTAAAAAGATGGGATATTTGAGTATATTCACATTTGATTCACTGAAGTGAGTGTTTTTCGAATATATATTCTTCATTTTCACTGAATGTTCAATGAACGTTCACAAAAATGTTTGCTGGGAACTTCATATGAAATTCATTTAAGTTGTAGATGTAAAACGTCTGCATTTGAAAACAACTAGCTATAATTCAATTATTTAAATGCTTTTAAGTCTTAATTTAGACGCTCTACGTGGTTCTGAAACCAGTTTTTAATTTAAATAAATATTTAAAAATAAGTCTTGAAGAACAAGTATCAAAACCTTCATAAGGAACTTCATATGAAATTCATTTAAGTTGTAGTTGTAAAACGCTTGCATTTGAACACCACTAGCTATAATTCAAGAATTTAAATGCTACTAAGTCTTAATTTAGACGCACTACGTGGTTCTGAAACCAGTTTTTAATTTAAACAAATATCTAAAATAAAAATACAAAAAGCAAAACGTCAGTTTGAGCTAAAGACGCCATTTTGTATTTTTATCCACAATTCAAACGTATTCACGGACAGGGAATTTAAGAGAGTTTTCTCTTAATGTGCTCAGATAAAATTTGCGGGTGTTTAAGGCAAGGGGGGTACCGGTCGGTTCTTTAGATAATATATCTACTCTATGGTTGGGTGTAAGAGAATCGGACAACATCACTATATACCAAGGCAATTACCTGTGCGAAGCCGGTGATGATGCCTTTGGATTAGACAGGCATCTAATCAATGAAGCCATATAGTAGGACCAGTGATGAAAATTGACTTTTGTCGATTGTACTGAAAACTGAAAAAAAATTGTACTGAAAAAGACCAAATAGTACTGAACTTTTTAAATTTTTTTTTTTTCCTTTTTTCTTACACTATCAGATCTTTTTTTCGAAGAGAGCTTAGTACAAGAAATATCTTGCGACCAAAGAATTGCCAAACACAAATTAAGTGCTTATCAGGCTCATCACTTAGTGTAGTGTTAGTAGTTAGTAAGCAACAAACTACTTAAAGACATACACTTTACAAAATAAAATAAAATTAAAAACAATAATTATAAAATAACAAATAAAATGACATTGAAAAAATTAACAATTACAAACATTTAAGAGCGTGCTACACTGGTCTTCAATGAAGCTTTGAGTCTATTCTTACTTATATTAAAATAAAAAAATTAGAGTTCAAATTCAGAATGTTGCACATGCGGATAAAAGGCTCATGCATTCCATAATTGGTACGGTGTTGAGATATATGCATTAGTTCTAGACTATGAGTGTTGTGACCTCCACCACGGTAATTAAGGCTAGTACAAGATAATAAATCAGGTGCATCAATAACGCACGTTAAAAGTTGATGAATAAATACAATATGATTATTAATTCTCCTTTGTGCCAAAGTTTGAATCTGAAGAAGCTTAATCCGGTGTTCGTTAGGAGGAAGATTATAAGGATCGGACCACGGTAGTCTTTTCAAGGCGAAACGTATAAAATTACCCTGTACTGTTTCTAGTCTATTCTTATGGACATCGTAAAAAGGAGTCCATACCTGTGATGCGTATTCAAGATGAGGGCGAACAAGACTGTTGTAGAGAGCGCCGGTAACATAAGGATCCTGAAATTCCTTAGATCAACGTTTAACAAACCCTAACATAGGGTTTGCCTTGTTGACTATTAAACTGATATGCTTCATAAAATCAAGATTAAAAGTAAAATGAACCCCTAGGTCTTTGAAACTATCAACACGACGCAATGTGTGCTGCAATATTTCATAATCAAATGAACTAGGAACTTTTTTTTTTAGAAAAAATTATCGCCTGACATTTAATAGGGTTGAGATTTAAACCGTTTTTACTACACCAAATAACAAAACTGTTATTACCTTCTTGCAAAAGTAAACGATCACTCACAGATTTGAAGCTTTTGAAAATTTTCATATCATCCGCAAAAATTAGAATTTCACTATGACGTATATAGAGGGATACGTCGTTGATAGCTAAGATAAAAAGAAGAGGGCCCAAATGACTACCCTGGGGAACTCCAGATTATAAAACAAATAAAATAAATATTTTATTTAAATAAAAGTACATAAATTAATTATACATATACATTTAATTGGTATAATTTTAATCTAAAATAAGTTTTATGGATGGATAGCAACTTTGGCACAAGTGCACAAGTCTTTTCTTTGTTTTTACATTCATATGTACATACATTACATTCATATGTTTTTCTTACTCTTAAATTTCTTCATCGGCAAGTGGTTTACTCGGTAAATGTCTATTCAATAGACTTTTTTGAATAATATAGCTGTGACAGCATTCATTTTTAATTAGGTTTTTAGTTTCTATTAGTGCAGAACACGTGTCCACCTGCATTCGGTTTCTTAGTTTTGTTTTGAGTTCAAAAAATGTCTTCAAAATTAAATCTTTTTTTTCCCATCTTCGAGGAAAGCTAACATCCGAGCATGACTTTTAAAGCTATAAATTTCGCTTTCAGTTGAATTTTTAGAAGTGTAAAAAATTTCACTTTCAATCCCCCAATACATTTCCTCGATGGGAAGGGGGTTTTCTAGTAAGTTTATTGACAATATACGGGTCTTTCATTAAAAGCTTCTTTACGTGAATATGTGGTGAAGTCTGACTGAACATATTTGTTTGATTTTGGAGATTTATGAAAGTTGACCTTTTCTAAAATTAAAAATAGTACAAATTGTACTGAAAATTGAAAAGTGGTACTTGCGTACTCGGGAAAGTCCAATAGTACCGAATTCAGTACAATAGTAAGCCTTTTTGCAACTGTGAGTAGGACTTCTAAGCTGACTGTTGCACAGGATTTTTTTTACTGCCGAATATGTAGTGCGAGAATGGAGGTAGAATGTGCCTTTGGTAGACTTGCAGGTCGATTTCGAATATTTCACAGCCAGATTGAGGTTGTTTCCGAATCAGTGGACTTGGTTGTATTGGCATCCTGTGTTCTGCACAACTATTTAAAGTGCCTCTACACTATCCCACAAAGTATTAACACATGTCAGAATAACGCCCAAGTGGGATAGAAAGTGTGATGGTTTTAGAACCGATCCTAAATATTTTCATGTATTAACACACTACAAATCGTGTTGGATGCGCTGTCAAGTTGTGTGTGATGAAATTTCATATTTTGTTTCCACACTATTATACATGATTTCTTCACACTTTTTTGACATGTGTTAATACTCAGTGGGATAGTGTGAAATGGCTATTAACAAAATACAGCAGAGACGTTCTCAGCAATCATTATAAATATGAGTGCCGCATCTGGGACGAATTGTCCAGATACTGCATGGCAACATTGAATCCTAATGGTATTAAATATAAAGTTTTAAATAAATAAAATAAAATATAAAATTGAGTTTGTATCTACCTTATTTGAGCCACATATCTATATCAATTGATTTTCTTTTATAATCGATGTGTTCAAAAACGACATATCTTCGTACCAAAACAAAGTCGGCTTAAATATTTTGTCAGTTCCATCATCCTCACTTCTAGCTTTTGTCCGCTTTGTTTTTTCCCTATTGTACCATGTATGGCGAATTGATTTTATTTATACATGTGTCATTCCTATAGTTCGCTGTCACATTTCATTTATGTTTTACTCAGGATGCTTGACATTTTTATTTTTATTATTAAAATTTTAAAATTGAAATTCAAAATTAAACCGAAATGTTCGGTAAACATACGAAACCGGTTCGCAAACAATCGAATCTGGTGCGACAAACAAGTAGCCCCGCCCTTGAGCATCGATAAAAATCAAACTCGTTTTGATTTTGGTGAGACCCAATTTTTGTTTAATGACTCCAAATAACAATTGGTAATTTGGTATTCGGGCTAGACCACAGACAAGTAAAATCAACTCGAACATAGTTGGTACTCGAACCATGTTTGCTCATACCATGTTTGAGCGTCTCCAGAGCCAGAGAATATCAAATAAAGAAGCCAATCCTTTGTACGTTTCGCCCTCTAAAACCCATATGTTTACATTGTTGTATTTGTAATTTCATTTCGTGTCGAAGAATAGATGTGAGTTGCGAAAACAACAAGACCTGTGCTGAATGATGTGCTGAATGACGACTTGATTCTATGCGTGCGTTTTGTCACTGTTTTTCACCAATACTTTGCAAATCTAATACATCAGCTGTTCGCATCAGCTTGTAGGCAAATCAAATTGAAAGCTGAAGATTGGCTTCTTTATTTGATATTCTTTGATATATTTTAAAATGACAAAACCAGTTTAATTTGTTTGCTCTCAAAAGATATGTAGATGAAAGTAAGAAGTTTGAAAAACAAAGTATTACGAGACTTTTAGTGGAAGAGCAGTGCTAAAGGCAACAGAAAAGGCCATTATGGAATAAAAAATATATAACCCTTTCCTTAATTAGGGGGGTTTACATGGACCAACATGCTTGACAGCATGGCTCGATGGAAAAAAATAACTGTTCACCCAACTTTGCGTTTACATAAGTCGTGTTTTATTGGGAAATGAATAGCTAGCACAGTAAAATTTCCCTTGGCAAACAACAAAAAAGAGACATTTTTACTGACTTATTTATCGATACTTTCCAGGATTTGTTTTTGTTTGATGAGGGAAATTTTACTGTGCTAGCTATAATATTCTCCAATGAAACACGCCTATGGATACTGATGTTGTCGAACATCATTATTTTTCAGAACAAACCCACGCAGTTGGCTTGAAATTTTTTTTTAACTTCGATTTTTATTTCCCAAACCTCTGGTAAGGTTTTTTACAATCCGAAAAACTATCTCCAGAACTCACTATTTGACTTGTTAAAAACGAAGTTGTCGAGCATCTGCTTACACAAGTACAAAAATGTTATTACGCCACATCAACATGGACTTATGAAGGGTAAATCCATCGCAACCAACTTGATGGAGTTTTGCTCAGATGTTGTTGTTAAAACCAAAATGCATTTCAATCTGATCGCCTACTTGGATTTCGCAAAAGCATTCGACCGTGTGAACCATACCTTGCTAATCAAAAAACTAATGACCATTGGGCTCCCAAATTGGTTTTTAGTTTGGCTGGAGTCATATTTATCTGGCAGATCGCAGTTTGTTTACTTTAAAAACAAAGCATCAAAAAGAGTTTTGGTTCATTCAGGTGTCCTTCAAGGAAGTCATTTAGGTCCATTTTTATTTTTATTATTTATTAACGACTTACAAAATGCAACTAAACACTCAGATCTTCTTCTGTTCGCTGAAGATGCTAAGCTCCGTCTGTCTTACAAAAATAATATTGACTGTGATTTATTGCAAGCAGATTTGAACAGTGTTTCCCTCTGGTGTAATGTCAATGACATGGAACTAAATGCATCAAAGTGCAAGTGTATGACTTTTACTCGCAAACGTGCGCCCCTTTTAAATGTCTACTTTTTATGTAATCAACCACTACAAAGAGTTGATATTTTTTGTGATCTTGGCGTAATAATGGACTCAAAATTAGACTTTAATAAACATATTGACCATATAATTAGCAAAGCAAAATGCAGATTAGGTCTCGTATGCCGGTTTTCAAAAGAGTTTCTTGATCCACGATCATTAAGATCTATAGATTTTGTGCATTATGGAACTCATGAACCTTTGTTTGCTGCATGTGCAGCTTTTAATAAATATTTTAATGTAATTGATTTTAATGTATCAAAATATTCTTTAAAAAAAGATCTATATAGAACTTTACAAACTCAAAGCTAAATAAATAAATAAAAATAAAAGTTGGCTGGTTGGACGAGCCAGCAAGTTTTCAAAATATTCTGATACCCATCGAGCATGTTGGTCCAGCAGTTGTTTCCACGTTTAAATGATCTTGCATAGTTCGACAACCAGCCATGTTGTCGAACATGTTGGTTCATGTAAACCCCCTTATGGATTCACAAATTTATAACGGTAAACTACCAAGAAGACTGTTGTGACTATTGGCAAAATGAATGCATATTTTTGTAGTTTTGTATTGTTTAAAAATGTTGCTTCACAACATAATTAAGCATCATAATATATATCATTTTATTTATGCATGTGCACTTCATTATTTAATATAATACCTAGATAATTAAAATGATCAAATGAAAATGAAATAACTTAAAACTACTTAAAATTAAATTAAATTATAATTAAAACACAGGAGACGATCAATAATGTAATTTATACTATCAATACACAAGCTATTTAAATGTATAAATTATTATAATTATTTATTCTTTTAAGAAGTTATTGAACTATTATATAGAGTATATAGCACAGCTGATTGAACATCAGAACAAAGACACCAACCGAGGCTAAAAGCTTTCGGCTAGCAGATTTAATATGCACTTCAATTTTGAATGCAAAGCAAAAAAGTTAATTTGTATAATGTGAAAGAGAGTTTGTTTTATTTCAAAGTCTTTTGGAACAAGGATATTAATAAACTATTAACTGGCTAAAAATTATTAATTTAAAAATAATCTTGAGTTTCAACTGAGGTTCAAAACAAAACAATTACCCCCATTTTCACAGTATAAGTTTAAACTCTACATTTGGTTTAAACTTTAGTTCAACAGAGCAATTGAGCTCGGTTCAAGGTTTAAAGGAGACTGTGAAACTGGGCGTCAAAGCAAACAGTATTGATAAAGAATGTTGTGATGTTATGTATTGATTTTTATTTTCAATTAAAATTCGAATTTTAACTTAAAAATATTTTATTACGTACCTACGCCTAGCTTATACATTTATACGAAGTGTAGTTTTCATATAAAAAAATAATCTTTTTAAAAGGCATGAAAAATTGTCAAAAACTAAATGCAATATTTTGGAAACAACGAGGAACAAATTTGTCTCGAAACAAATGCAACTCATTGGTTTTTTTGGAACCAAATATTAATATTTTGTCCTAAACTTTTTTTTTTGAAAACCTATTGGACATTGGTTCATTAATTATTGGTGTTTCATTTCAAATATGATTTCACTTCGCTTCGAAGCATAAACTAGGCTTTATTTTCAAATATTTTTTTAATGTTGTTCTCGTCAATTTCACAAGCACCTTAGAATGTTATAGAAAAGTATTAACAGAAAATCATCGATTGTAATCTAGATTTATATACTTTTTCCTCAAAATTTTAAGTTCAAATGAGCTCAACTCCGAAATGCGTTTCGCCCAGGAGTTGAGCTCATTTGAACTAAAAATTTAATTTTATTCAGTCGCTCCAGTTACACTTAAATAATTCGAGTTTTATGCAGTACATTTTCATAAGTTATTAAGTCCTACTATATGGCTGCATTAGAAAACGAATACAGATACAAGTTTCACATTTTGAGGTTTGTAAAAACATACTACCACAATAAATATAGGTACATGTATACATTTTTTACCAGAATAATTCATCCCATATGGTATAAGAATAACAAGGTAGGGGAGAGTGGGTATGTATGGGACACAGGAGGAATGGGACACAAGCATTTGCCTTAACGTAGTTTCCTTGTTTTCGTTTCTGTTGATCACAAATTTGTTCTTAAGTCTGTATCTACCCGTCAACGAAGCAGATCTTGTGCGCGGTTGAATTTAGGTAGTGGAGAGCAAAAAAAGCTAATTTGACCATAAAAAGTAAAATTATTTGATAAACTTTGAGTGAAAAAAAATAATAAATAAGTGAATTTATTGTAAAAAGAGTGAATTAAATAGCAATCCACTTTTATTACGAAGTTAATTATTTCTAATTTTGTTAAGTACGTGCCATATTTCAAGTTCAAGTGATATTATGTTTTATCTCTTTGAGATGCCCTACAGGATGAGTGGGACACTCTTATGCGGGAGGAATGGGACACTATCCCACTCCTCCTGCATCAAATTTATTCCAAAGATTTTAAAGCGGAATACTACCAAGTAAAGTGCCACTGAAACTCAAATTCATGCAGCCATAAAAAAAGTGACCAATGGAGCATCTATACCAGTGTTTCCAAACTTGGGGCAAACGTCCCACAGAGGAAGGGGAGAGTTTTACATTCAGGTGCATTAGACCCTTTTAAGATATCCAAATTAAATGAATACACAGGAGACAAAATAATCTTATTTTCGAACTAATTTAATTTCGAAATGATTCCGGTCTAAATTTTCCCATACTAAGGATGTTAAAGGGTCTCTCCGAAAAATAAATTAAAGCTAGTGCCAAATGTGAACGATGTTTTGTGAGAACATAAAAGAGACTATTGGCCCAAATCAGCAAGCATTAGTAAGAAACGCACTTGCAATTTTTTGTCGGGCGATTATTAAGTCCCATTTGTATTTTGATGTCCCATTCCACCACATAGCTGTCCCAATCCTCCTGAAAGCAGGAGGAAAGGGGACAAATAAAGTTGGTGCATTAAATGAATTTTAGCTTTCACTGTGGTAAACTTTTGGTTGCTTTAGTGTTTTGAATATGGTGCCACAATATTGTAATATCTTAAGAAAACTGTTTTGTGCAGATATGATTTAAAAGTTGCCAGTAATTGAAATTATACTGAAAAATGTCCCATACATACCCACTCTCCCCTATGCTTGACAGTTCTGGGCAACTGATTCGTGATGTCAGGTATGTTTTTTTGCAAGTCTAGATAAAATTTTGTGAAAAAAACGGCAGCATGTAAAATATGACAACAACTATGTCCATGTAGAGTAAAGCTATGTCCAGATAATTAAGTGGATTTAACTTTTGTCTCGATAAAAACGGTAGTGCCAAACTGCTATTGTCGTTATGTTATCGATAATTTATGTATGTAGAAATGTCAAATGCTGACATTTGGTGGTAAGTTCATTTAATACAAAATGGCAGACAAAGGCAAAAGGTAAATACTTTTTTATTTTTGTCTTCAATAATTATTTTAACTGGTTTTTAATATAGTATTCGAAAAAAATGGACAAAAGAGGAAGTTCTGGGCCTTCTGCGTTGCTATGACGATAGGAAAGAGGAGTTCACCCATCGAGGAAAAAAGAGCTTATGAAAATGTCCTGGAAGACATGATTTTCGAGAGCATAACAGTAAGTATTATTTATTTTATTATTTTCATTATAAAGGAGTGCTAACAAATTTTTCACTTTACAGGACTCCTCTACGACTCCAAGTTCATTACAAATAAAATTGAAAAGTTTGATTGCTGCTTTTAAGGATGCGAAGGATGATCGCAACAAGACGGCAGCAGCCCCAATTCTAGTGCCCTACGAAACGGAATTGGAGGAAATATTTGGCAACAAGCCAATAATTTCCAATAAACATACCGTTCATTTCGGAAGAAAGCCTGAAACTGCGTTACAAGCGTCAACATTTGCTGTTGCTAAGGAAAATCTGTCGCCAAATAGTACACAAGAGCTCGAAACACAAGAGTTTACCGAGTACGAAGCACTCGATGATGGGGAGATATCATTGAGTTTTATATCTCCGATGAGTCTGACGACACCTCCGACACTTCTGACAGATTTGCCATCGACTTCGTCAGCAAGCACTGCCTCTCGTATTCAAGCTCCACAAAATCTAAGCACTACAGCTACAGCTCCCAAACGAAAAACATTCTCTTGCTGACATGCATACAAGTCGGTAGTGCTAAGAGTCTTGTCCGTAATAAGTCTCAATAATTTTTTACTTAACCCACTTTTTTCGCCTTGTTACACAAATTAACTTACGTAACTAAGATTATTTTTTCCTGTAATAAAGTTTCAATTTGCTGCTAATTCGGAAAGTCATTTTCTTTTTAATTTAAATATTCACAAAATCTTTTGTTTTACACAACCGGAGAAATGCCTGTGAATAGACGTACCAACACAAAAGCAATCAATATACACACTCCGAATGTCAACTCTCCCAAAGTCACTCATACAAACACGGAAAGCGCTGACAAACTTTGGGACCGCATTGAAACAAAACTGCAAGAATGGGGAGACAATTTTAAACTTGAATTCTCTCAATTACTCGACTTAAAGATGTCGGAATTAGAACTGAGAATGGACACAAAACTCAAGGAAATAAATATGGATTTTCAACAAAAAATAAAATCACTTTCCGAAAATCACAACCGTTTAGAGCTGGAAATTGATTCACTTCAACGTGAAAAGCTAAGCGCCGATCTTATTATCTTTGGAATACCCGAAATCGTCAACGAAAACTTAACCGAAACAGTAAACAAAATATGCCAAATTATAAATGTGCCCGTTCCTCCGATACATGCCGTCTTCAGGGGAAAGTCCACTCGAGGTAATGAAACAACAATGACTTACGCGTGCATTGTTCTCAAACTTGATGATAAAAGAGATAAGATCAACATGTTGAAAGCAATCGTGACTCATTGTAAAAATACTAAATCATCACTCAAACTGAGTGATATTGGGTTTGAATCTCCTAAAAGTTTTTTTGTCAATGAGAGTCTGAATAAGCGCAATTGCCATCTTCAGAGGGAAGCCATCAAATTGAAACGGCAAAAATTAATCTTCTCTTCACATACTATGAATGGCCAGCTTTATATCCGCATTAATCCCAACCAACCTGCGAAAATTATTCATTCAATGGAACATTTGAGACATGCTATCGGTCTGACACCTGATGACAATAATGAACTCAACAACATCAATACAGCAACTACACATACGCATCCGCCTGCGTATGACATCAATGATGCAGCATCTTAAGTTCCTCAACATTTTTTATTGTAAATATTATTTTTTTGATATAATATGTAAAGGATTTTTCTATGATTGTTCTCTTATTTTTTTTCCTACTAAATCTTCTTACTTTTTCTATGTTCAAATTTTCTCTATCTATTTTCTACACTCCTTCTAAACACCTTTAATGATGGGAATAGAGTGAACGAAAGCTCTCGTGTTATTTTAAATATTATGTGCAAACAGCACGAGCGCAATGGCTTAAAAATTTGTCATATAAATGCTCAGTCTCGTTAAAAAGTTCGATGAATTTAAATTAACCTTCGAGAAGAGCCTTGTAGACTAAGAGCCCACAGCAGATTTTGGGTGTGAACGATAGCAAAAAAATAAGTATAGGCGTCGAAAGCTCCATTAAAGACTATTTAAAAAAATCAAAGTCTTGCAGTCCACAACTGGGGCCTTTGCGAGAAACAGTGCATCGAAAAAAAAATATGAATGCAACTTCGAGGATAGTCGTGTTAGCCAAAATTGGTTTTCACTCATCCCTTGAGAAGCTCCTCGGATCACATATCATGGAATCTGAGACCATTTGAGTGTATAGTTCGCTCTACCGGACCGTTTAAAAAATTCAAAATTCTAAGTGAAAAACTGTTTTTTTAAACAGTCTGGCAGGGCGAATTAAACACTCAAATGATCTCAAATTCCGTGATATGGGATCCGCGGAGCTTATCTAGGGAGGGGTGAACACCAATTTCGGCTAACACGATTTTCCTCGAAGTTGCATTCATATTTTTTTTCCGATGCACTGTTTTTCGCAAAGGCCCCAGTTGTGGACTGCAAGACTTTGATTTTTTTAATAGTCTTTAATGAAGCTTTCGACGCCTATACTTCTTTTTTTGCTATCGTTCACACCCAAAATCTGCTGTGGGCTCTCGGTCTATTGTAGATGTTATCTGTGTGTCTGAGTCGTGGCTTAAGCCTGCATTAAAGGATGAACAATTTATGCTTAACGGATACAAACTCTTTCGTGCAGACCGTGCAACGAGAGGAGGGGGCTCGGCTATATATATTAGGAAAACTATACGGTGCAACTTAATTAAACGATCTAATGAAGCGTCAATTACTCAATTTTTATTCTTAGAAATTCCTAATGGAGTCGAAAAATGCATAATAGGAACCATTTACATGCCACCGATTTCAGCCGATTCTACTGTAATCACTGAAATCTTAGAAGAATTTTGTCACATGTCGCCAAATGTTATTGTATTTGGTGACATTAACATCAATCTAATAAACCACCATGTAGGTAATCCCCTCCAATGTGCCATGAGCAGTTTAAACCTTCACTTTGCCAACCTTTCTAAACCTACTCACTTTGGTACTCACAGCTCACCCTCTCTTATAGATATCCTCCTTTTAAGTAGTAATCACCTGTTTAAAGCTTACAGCCAGTTGTCTTTTCCAGCTTTTTCGCGACACGATCTCCTTTTTGCAGTCATAGATATCCACTACGGAAATTTGCACACAGCAGATAAATTCTCGTTTTATGATTTCATACATACAGATATTAACTCTCTTTTCTTTGAATGTGATTCATTAAACTGGCCTTCTTTATTCTTAACTCCGGACGTTAATCAACAGGTAGAAATTTTCAACACAAATATTAAATATCTTTTTAGGAAATACGTCCCACTTAAAACTCGTGTTGTAAAAAATGTCAACTGTGGAAACAAGCCAGAGTTTTACCCATTTCTAAAAAAGGGAATACAAGTGATTACCGGCCTATAGCCATTTTACCTTTTTTATCAAAAGCCTTTGAATCTATTTTATGCCAACAAATAAAGATATACCTAAAACGAAGTGAAATGCTGACGCCACTACAATCTGGATTCCGACCCCAGCACTCCTGTACTACAGCCCTGCTTAAAGTAACAGAAGACATAAGAAGGTCGATTGATAAGAATCTGATTACACTTTTAGCCTTATTAGACTTTTCTAAAGCCTTCGATTCAGTGGACCCAGTTTTGCTATGCAACAAATTAAATATCTTTTTCAATATGTCTAATTCAACAAACAAACTTATTTTTTCTTACATGTCCAATCGTTCTTAAGCTGTTTCATGCAATGGTGAACTGTCTTCATTTTTGAAACTCAGTAAAGGTGTTCCTCAAGGGTCATTGCTTGGCCCTTTACTGTTTTCCATGTTTATTAACGACTAACCCTTGGTTTTATCATATTGTAAATTTCATATATATGCCGATGACGTCCAGTTATACATAAGTTTTGAAAAAAGTCAAATTGAAGATGCCGTAGGAAAATTAAACTCGGACTTAGCCGCCATCGCTGCATGATCTCTTGAAAATAAACTTCTCATCAATCCTTCAAAATCCAAAGTTATCCCTATTTTCAAACGAGAACCAGTCTTCGATAGTTTTCCTCCCATCCTCATCAATAACTCTTCCATAGAAATTGTGAACAAAATTAAAAACCTTGGCATTATCTTCAACAGTAGCATGACTTGGAACGATCATATAAACCATATTGTGGCAAACATTTATCGCTCCTTACGAGGTCTTTCAATCAGCAGGGGCTATTTACCAACACATATAAAAATGAAGCTAGTTAGGGCACTTATAGTACCAATTATATCTTATGGATGTGAAATGTTTGCCAATTCGGATGCTGAGTCTAATCGGAAACTGAAAGTAGCCTTTAATGCTGCAACGCGATATATTTCCAACCTTCGCAGGTATGACCACGTCTCTGCATATGCTAGCCGTATACTTGGTTCCACTCTTGAAGTATTTTTAAAGTTCCGAACGTTAACCGTCCTCGTTAAGCTTATTCTAACGAAGAATCCCGAGTACTTATATGAAATCATAACTTTTTCGCGATCAACACGTAATTTAACAATTATACCACATACTTTTACTTGCTTGACTCCCTCCAGACAGTTTTTCGTTCATTCTATATCCCTGTGGAATAATATTCCACTTTCTATTAGACGAAAATTTGAACATAGAGATTTTCTAATATCAGTCCTTTCATATCTTAATAACGATCATTGAAGAGTCCTCTTAAAGTATTATTTAGATTCTAAGTAAATTCTATTTTCGAAATTATTAACTTTTTATAACTATACCACCATAAGCCTGTACTAAATCTAAGAGTAATCTTCCATGTACAGTTGATAAATGAATTAAATAAATGAAATGAATGAAATGAAATGAAAAACAGCCCGTGAGAAATGCTACGAAGAAAAAATTAAAATTAAAAGGGAAGCTGCAAGTGCAGTGCAGGCTCAGAGAGCTGAATTTTGTTCAATCAATTAAGGAAGGCATGACACAGAAATGGGAAAGAGAAGCGGTGTGCAATAGATTAAGAGTTGAAATTATGCGTGATGTTCAAAAAAACTTACAAAACTAGTCATTATATTTAGACCGAGAGCTCACAGCAGATTTTGGGTGTGAGTGAAAGCAAAAGAAGAATGAAAGGCGTCAGAAACTTGAGTGAAGGCTGTTCAAAAAATCAGTCTTGCAGTTCACAATCGGGACTTTAGTGATTAAACAGTACATAGAAAAGAAATATAAATGCAACTTCGACGTTAATCGTCTTAGCCGAAATTGATTTTCACCTTTCCATAGCTAAGCTCCTTGGATCATATATCACGGAATCCAAACCCATTTGAGTGTAGGGTTCGACCTGCCAGACCTTTTAAAAAATTAAAAGTTCAAAGTGAATAACGGTTTTTTAAACAGTTTGGCAGGGCGAACTATGCACTCAAATGATTTCGGATTCCGTAATATGTGTATTCTATGAGCTTATCTAGGGAGGGCTGAAAGCCAATTTCGGCGCTAGCACGCTGCACTGTTTAATCACTAAATCCCCGATTGTGTACTGAAAGACTTCGTTCTTTTCAATAGCCTTTACTGAAGCTTTCGACACCTATCTATACTTCATTTTTTGCTATCACTCACGTCCAAAATCTACTATGGGTGCTTAGTCTAATTAATTATCATATAAAAGCAATTATAACACGTTTTCAATTGACTGAGCAGAGCATAACATAAGAAGTTGCTATGCTCGAATTACACTACCGATGTTCCTATTTATATCTATTATGTTCTTACTGCTATAACTTTATAAACTAGTTTTTATTATTTTAAGTATTTATTATATGCACCTATACACAAAATACATGTGTACTACCTATTTTTAATTCTAAGTTTTGTAGAAAAAAAAAATAATGTACCTTCTTGAATTGGAAAAAAAAATTGTTTCGTTTTTTATTATGTTAAGCTTTTTGTAGGTACCTACCACTTTTAGTTTTCTTTTTTGTATGTTGTATAAACATAATTTATATGTTTGTATAAACATACATACATAATGGTTCAACAAAACTTTTTGAATTGGAAACAAATATTTTGTTGTTTTTTATTATTTTAACCACTTCATTATGTTCTATTTATGCATATGTTTTATAAACATACTATATATGTACTTACATTTCATACATATGTACCTCCACAATTTTGAATAGAAAACAAATTTGTTTTGACTTTTATTACTTTTCTATTAGTATATAAAAGTATTAATAAAAATATAATATTTAAAAGACAAAAATCTTTTTTTTTAGTCCCAAACTCAAGGAATTCAAGACATATGGAGGGTCCAGGGGAAAAACGGCTTAAGTCCACTTTTTGAAGAAAAAAAACTAAACTAATGATGACATTCAATAGATTGTTATGAGTACTGTCTGATGTTGTATAATAGCACACTTTTTAAATATTTTTTCCAAGTGTTTTTGTGCTCCAAAAACCAAACAAAGCGATATTAAAAGAAGAATAACTTATGCCTAGATCAAACGATATATATGTCAGGAAAAAAATAAAACCTATATTTTGAAAATCTAGAGATGTCTGAGTAAAAAGCAAAAAACCGTTTTCCGTTATCATATCCGGTTCTATCAGAAGAAAATTTAATATAACACATTCGAAATTTTGGTTCCAACGTCGGAGGTCCTTTTGACTCATGTCAACGTATCATGCTAAAAAATTCAAGATCTTAAAATCAATAAGGGTATTCATGCAACAGCGTAAACACCTCGTAAACATCGTAAGGTTGTAAACTTAGTAGATCTGTCAATTTATCCATACAAATTGTAACAGAATTACGAAGTTTACAACGTTTACGATGACTTTATGAATATCCTTAATATATTAGTTCTTTTTGAATAAAACCTGAATTGCACGGCACTAGTTAGAAAGAGTAGTTCATTCAGCTGAAGGTGTTTATTATATCATTAAATCCCACGGTACCTACCTACTTTAAAAAACTTGAAAAGATATATTTGCAAACAATCCTCAAAACAGGAATCATGAAACCGTAAAATGATTTGTATTTCATTTCAATACGGCCACCTATTACAAAGAGACAGCTGTTCAAAAAACACAAAACAAAATTGAAAAAAATCTTGTTCCCTTATTTTTTTGACTAGAATAGTTGCAATTGGAATTAAAGTTCGTCGCCCAATTTTTATAAACCTGATTCGTCACAAAATTTAGTTAAAATTCTGGTATCTTGTATATGAGCTGAGTGAGAGAAAACCCATGCTTAACAATTTGTGCGATCAATCTCATGCAATCAACTGTCTCATCTTTCTGCATAACAAACCGAGTTCTATCCCATAAGAGCTTTCAAAATGAGATCGATCTCATCGCTGTCAGACCGAGATCACCACATAAGTTGTTCTACAAATTATTAAAGCTAGGTGTCTCAACATAAATGGTATCAGTTATAAGATCTCTGTACCAGGAAACTTCTGCAACAGTTTGGGATGGAAATGGTACATCAAGCTTCTTCCTGACAACCAAAGGAGTCAAGCAAGGATGCGTACTGAGTGCCTTACTTTTTGTCCTATTACTGGATGATATTCACTATGAGCTCCCAACTGGTCTTATTCTGAATGATTTAGGAACAAATGTTCTTTTATACGCGGATGACATAGTGCTACTCTCTGATAGTCCTAAGACCCTACAAACGATTATCGACTGCTTTAGCAACTACTGCAGTAAATGGAGTCTAGATGTCAATCTTGAAAAGTCTGAAATCGTTATCTTCAGGAATGGTGGAAGAAGAGCGGCTGCTTGAAAATGGTACTTTAACAATGGAGAAATAAAAATATCAAACCAATATAAATACGAATTGAAATTTGAAATAAAAATAAAAAAGGATATTAAGTTCAGTTCAACTTACATGAATTTTTCAACGAAAATCCACTGTAAACTATATCCAACAAGATTAGAATTCCTTATCATTAAGCTGGAAGTTTTTTTGCCCGGGACCAGGCATAGTTTCTATATAAGAAGGTTTTATAATACAAATTCTATATACTACTGAAATAAATCAGCCAAGTAGAAGACTTAGCATTAAGGATTGGACTTGTTGAATTATTGATTCAAAATAGCTTTTTATGGCCTTTAGTCCTACAAATTGGCGTTTCGTTTGGCTTACTCACTTGAACTCATCAGTGACATAGTGAGGGCTTTGTCAGACGCAATTTGTATTAAGCTCAGTTCAACTTACATGAATTTTTCAACGAAAATCCACTGTAAACTATATCCAACAAGATTAGAATTCCTAATCATTAAGCTGGAAGTTTTTTTGCCCGGGGCCAGGCATAGTTTCTATATAAGAAGATTTTATAACACAAATTCTATATACTACTGAAATAAATCAGCCAAGTAGAAGACTTAGCATTAAGGATTGGACTTGTTGAATTATTGATTCAAAATAGCTTTTTATGGCCTTTAGTCCTACAAATTGGCGTTTCGTTCGGCTTACTCACTTGAACTCATCAGTGACATAGTGAGGGCTTTGTCAGACGCAATTTGTATTAAGTTCAGTTCAACTTACATGAATTTTTCAACGAAAATCCACTGTAAACTATATCCAACAAGATTAGAATTCCTAATCATTAAGCTGGAAGTTTTTTTGCCCGGGGCCACGCATAGTTTCTATATAAGAAGGTTTTATAATACAAATTCTATATACTACTGAAATAAATCAGCCAAGTAGAAGACTTAGCATTAAGGATTGGACTTGTTGATTTATTGATTCAAAATAGCTTTTTATGGCCTTTAGTCCTACAAATTGGCGTTTCGTTCGGCTTACTCACTTGAACTCATCAGTGACATAGTGAGGGCTTTGTCAGACGCAATTTGTATTAAGTTCAGTTCAACTTACATGAATTTTTCAACGAAAATCCACTGTAAACTATATCCAACAAGATTAGAATTCCTAATCATTAAGCCCTCTAAAAGTACTTGAGAGTGCTAGGACGCCATATGGCCCTAGGCTCAATGATAGGAAAATCCCTATGCACACCTCCGCGTGGTAGAGGGCGGGTAACGCTAACGTGCAGGGGGACCGAATGGATGCCGGGATAAGCAGACAACCCAGCGTTGCTGGTCAGGGCACAAACTTGTCCTTGGGATGGTTAAAAGCCCCCTTAAGACGGATGAACTGCAGGTAGCGGTCAACGGCATGATAGTCTGGTGGCGGAGGAGCTTTTTTGGTAAAAGGCCAACGGCAGCAGCAGGTAGCGTCTGTAACCCATATTGGGCGGCTACAAAAGGCGTCTGTTTTCCCATAGTGGGCGGCCTCGAGCAGTTATGTGTTTGACCATACAAAAGGCGGGTGTGCCTGTCAAATCTGAGCTTATGTATGTTATTAATCATATCTCGGAAAACACCATGGTGGAAGGATATAAGCAAATACATGAATTATGACAACAAATGGAAATGAGTCCCCAAGAGGTAATCTTTTTATAGAAAATCCTTCTGTAGCTTCGGTTGCAGTAAACCGCACATCGGATTTGGGGGTGCGGCATCTTTCATGTACGAGCGTCAATCAAGACGCCATAATAATAAGTGAATCGTTGACAAATAGAAGAAGTCTTTCAAGAAGCGCAAATGTTACTTTTGGCTACCGCATACGTACGAAAATCGGAGCATGGAACGTTCGATCCTTGTACAGCGATGGTAGATACGAGCAGGTTGAGCGTGAAATGCTTCGTCTAAACATCAGTATCCTGGGCATAAGCGAAACTAAGTGGAGAGGAAGAGCTGAATACAGATCAGACACTGGACAGACGAGAATGCTGTATTCCGGGGAAGATGAAAGAGAGGGTGGCCAAAGACTGCATGGTGTCGGAATTATGTTGAACGAAGAAGCGAGGCGTAGTTTGATCTCCTGGGCGCCCATTTCTGCGAGATTAATGACAGCAAGGTTTCGTTCAAAAATTCGTAACGTCACAATTATTCAGTGCTACGCCCCCACAAATGAAGCGACCGAGGAAGACAAAACCGCGTTCTACACTCATCTTAACTCGGTTTACAGTAGTGTTCCGAGAGCCGACATCATAGTCGTTATGGGAGACCTCAATGCCCAAGTCGGTTCAGACAATTACGGACTGGAACGCGTGATGGGAAGAAATGGCTTGGGGTCACGGAATGAAAATGGTGACTTGCTTGTCGACTTTTGTAACGCGAATCGTCTTGTGATAGGTGGGACTGTATTTAAGCATAAGACGTGCAACAAAATTACCTGGGTGCATCCGGATGGTCAAACCGAAAACCAAATTGATCATATCATGATTCAGCAGCGATGGAGGAAGTCTATGTGTGATGTCCGGAGTATAAGAAATGCCGATGTGGGAAGCGACCACCATTTGGTTCTGATGAGTCTCAAACTACGAACCGCTGCCGTACAAAAACCAGCGCAGGATGCAGCAAGGAGCTCAAAATTCATTACGAATGCTTTAAATGACCCCAACATATGTCGAAACTATGTCACCACCCTTAACGACAGAGCCTCGTCATTAAACGGAATCCAGAATTCAACAATTGATGAGATGTGGGGTGAAATTAAAAGTGTTTTTATGGAGGCTGGATCCGAAACTGTACCCAAGCGAACGAGACGTAGAGACTCTTGGATATCCCAAGACACCTGGGATAAGATCGAACTTCGCAAATCGTTGAAAATCCAAATAAATGCTGAAGCAGATGTTCAACGAAAGGCTGACTTGCGAAGAGAGTACCGCATTGCACATAAGATGGTCTATCGCTGTGTGAGACGTGACAAGAGGGTGAAGGTAGATGGACTCGCAGATAATGCGGAAATCGCTGCCAGAAGAGGAGATATCCGGGAATTGTACCAAATAGCCAAAGATGTTATCGGGAAAAAAAGCAACACCAATCATCCTGTAATGGATGTGGATGGCACACTTTTGGTATCAATTGAGGATCAGCTTCGTAGATGGAAGGACCATTTTTGTGCCCTGCTAAATGAGGATTCAGTTGAGCAGAGTGCTGAAGTGCCCCAACTAAACGAGATGCGCAGGTCCTATAGGGGTATTGACATCGAACCCCCGTCAGAATCGGAAATCCAGACATCAATAAATCTCCTCAAAAACAACAAGGCAGCTGGACTGGACGGAATACCAGCTGAATTCCTGAAAGCCGATCCCGTAACAGCGGCTAGTATTTTACATCCGTTGATAAAAAACATTTGGGAAAACGAAAGCTATCCCAGGGATTGGAAGGATGGTGTGATTGTTAAGTTGCCAAAGAAAGGTGACTTAAAGAATTGCAACAATTGGCGTGGTATCACCGTTTTGTCCGTTTTCCCAAAACTAATGGCAACCATCATTCTCGAGCGAATAAAGGAGAGAATCGAGTCTACACTCAAGAGGCATCAAGCTGGCTTCCGCAGTGGTCGATCGTGTGTCGACCATATCAACACCCTGCGTATCGTCCTCGAGCAGTCGATGGAATTTCAATCACCGCTTTACCTCATGTTCGTGGATTTTGAGAAAGCCTTTGATCGAGTTAACCGAGAATGTATATGGAGATCGTTGCTTGGTAGAGGAATTCCACCAAAAATAGTTGCCATTATTAAAGAGTCCTACAACAACGCAAGGTGTTTTGTTTTGCACAACGGGCAGCTATCCGACTCCTTTGTAGTGCAACAGGGTGTGAGACAAGGGGATGTTCTATCGCCAATTCTCTTCCTGCTGGCGATGGACGACGTATTGACGGCCAGTGTAGGTACAGCAGAGCGACAGGGCATTCAATGGAGACCGTTCGAAAGGCTCAGTCATTTAGACTATGCCGATGACATATGTCTACTGGCAAATAACATCAGTGGGCTGAACGGGATGTGCCAAACACTGCAAGTGAAGGGAGAGTCGAGTGGTCTAAGAATAAACAGCAAAAAGACAAAAATAATGCTCACAGGCCGCTCCACACAGCAGCGTATTATTCTACAGGAGACGCCAGTTGAAGTAGTGGAACAGTTCAACTACCTTGGCAGTATTGTCTCTGCAAACGGTGGTACGGATCTGGACGTTAAAAGTAGAATAAATAAAGCTCGTGCTGCCTTCGGTACTCTGTCCCCAATCTGGAAATCAAGTCAAATCTCCTTACGCACTAAGTTGAGATTCTTCGAATCCAATGTCAAATCCGTGCTGTTATATGCTTGTGAAACCTGGAAAGTCACGTCTATCATTTCGAAGAAATTGCAGGCTTTTGTGAATCGCTGTCTTCGCCATATCCTAAAGATTCGGTGGCCACAAATAATATCAAATGAGGAATTGTGGCGCAGGACAAGTCAAGAGCGGCTGGACGTCGACATAAGAAAGCGTAAATGGCGTTGGATTGGTCACACACTGAGGAAACCAAACAATGAAATTGCAAAGCAGTCCTTTGAATGGAATCCTCAGGGTGCACGGCGGGTTGGAAGACCAAGAACAACATGGAAATCAACTGTCTTAGCGGAAGCAGAATCCCAGAGAAAGACGTGGCCACAGCTAAAGTACCTTGCAGCAGACCGTGAAGGATGGAGACGTTTTGTTGACGCCCTATGCCCCAGCCGGGGTTACAGGACACGATGATGATGAATCATTAAGCTGGAAGTTTTTTGCCCGGGGCCAGGCATAGTTTCTATATAAGAAGGTTTTATAATACAAATTCTATATACTACTGAAATAAATCAGCCAAGTAGAAGACTTAGCATTAAGGATTGGACTTGTTGAATTATTGATTCAAAATAGCTTTTTATGGCCTTTAGTCCTACAAAATGGCGTTTCGTTCGGCTTACTCACTTGAACTCATCAGTGACATAGTGAGGGCTTTGTCATACGCAATTTATATTAAGTTCAGTTCAACTTACATGAATTTTTCAACGAAAATCCACTGTAAACTATATCCAACAAGATTAGAATTCCTAATCATTAAGCTGGAAGTTTTTTTTGCCCGGGGCCAGGCATAGTTTCTATATAAGAAGGTTTTATAATACAAATTCTATATACTACTGAAATAAATCAGCCAAGTAGAAGACTAAGCATTAAGGATTGGACTTGTTGAATTATTGATTCAAAATAGCTTTTTATGGCCTTTAGTCCTACAAATTGGCGTTTCGTTCGACTTACTCACTTGAACTCATCAGTGACATAGTGAGGGCTTTGTCATACGCAATTTATATTAAGTTCAGTTCAACTTACATGAATTTTTCAACGAAAATCCACTGTAAACTATATCCAACAAGATTAGAATTCCTAATCATTAAGCTGGAAGTTTTTTTTGCCCGGGGCCAGGCATAGTTTCTATATAAGAAGGTTTTATAATACAAATTCTATATACTACTGAAATAAATCAGCCAAGTAGAAGACTTAATAGCATTAAGGATTGGACTTGTTGAATTATTGATTCAAAATAGCTTTTTATGGCCTTTAGTCCTATAAATTGGCGTTTCGTTCGGCTTACTCACTTGAACTCATCAGTGACATAGTGAGGGCTTTGTCATACGCAATTTATATTAAGTTCAGTTCAACTTACATGAATTTTTCAACGAAAATCCACTGTAAACTATATCCAACAAGATTAGAATTCCTAATCATTAAGCTGGAAGTTTTTTTGCCCTGGGCCAGGCTGATTTATTTCAGTAGTATATAGAATTTGTATTATAAAACCTTCTTATATAGAAACTATGCCTGGCCCAGGGCAAAAAAACTTCCAGCTTAATGATTAGGAATTCTAATCTTGTTGGATATAGTTTACAGTGGATTTTCGTTGAAAAATTCATGTAAGTTGAACTGAACTTAATATAAATTGCGTATGACAAAGCCCTCACTATGTCACTGATGAGTTCAAGTGAGTAAGCCGAACGAAACGCCAATTTATAGGACTAAAGGCCATAAAAAGCTATTTTGAATCAATAATTCAACAAGTCCAATCCTTAATGCTAAGTCTTCTACTTGGCTGATTTATTTCAGTAGTATATAGAATTTGTATTATAAAACCTTCTTATATAGAAACTATGCCTGGCCCAGGGCAAAAAAAATCTTCCAGCTTAATGATTAGGAATTCTAATCTTGTTGGATATAGTTTACAGTGGATTTTCGTTGAAAAATTCATGTAAGTTGAACTGAACTTAAAACAAATTGCGTCTGACAAAGCCCTCACTATGTCACTGATGAGTTCAAGTGAGTAAGCTGAACGAAACGCCAATTTGTAGGACTAAAGGCCATAAAAAGCTATTTTGAATCAATAATTCAACAAGTCCAATCCTTAATGCTAAGTCTTCTACTTGGCTGATTTATTTCACTAGTATATAGAATTTGTATTATAAAACCTTCTTATATAGAAACTATGCCTGGCCCCGGGCAAAAAAAAAAAAAACTTCCAGCTTAATGATTAGGAATTCTAATCTTTTTGGATATAGTTTACAGTGGATTTTCGTTGAAAAATTCATGTAAGTTGAACTGAACTTAAAACAAATTGCGTCTGACAAAGCCCTCACTATGTCACTGATGAGTTCAAGTGAGTAAGCCGAACGAAACGCCAATTTGTAGGACTAAAGGCCATAAAAAGCTATTTTGAATCAATAATTCAACAAGTCCAATCCTTAATGCTAAGTCTTCTACTTGGCTGATTTATTTCAGTAGTATATAGAATTTGTATTATAAAACCTTCTTATATAGAAACTATGCCTGGCCCCGGGCAAAAAAAAAAAAAACTTCCAGCTTAATGATTAGGAATTCTAATCTTGTTGGATATAGTTTACAGTGGATTTTCGTTGAAAAATTCATGTAAGTTGAACTGAACTTAAAACAAATTGCGTCTGACAAAGCCCTCACTATGTCACTGATGAGTTCAAGTGAGTAAGCCGAACGAAACGCCAATTTGTAGGACTAAAGGCCATAAAAAGCTATTTTGAATCAATAATTCAACAAGTCCAATCCTTAATGCTAAGTCTTCTACTTGGCTGATTTATTTCAGTAGTATATAGAATTTGTATTATAAAAGCTTATTATATAGAAACTATGCCTGGCCCAGGGCAAAAAAACTTCCAGCTTAATGATTAGGAATTCTAATCTTGTTGGATATAGTTTACAGTGGATTTTCGTTGAAAAATTCATGTAAGTTGAACTGAACTTAATATAAATTGCGTATGACAAAGCCCTCACTATGTCACTGATGAGTTCAAGTGAGTAAGCCGAACGAAACGCCAATTTATAGGACTAAAGGCCATAAAAAGCTATTTTGAATCAATAATTCAACAAGTCCAATCCTTAATGCTAAGTCTTCTACTTGGCTGATTTATTTCAGTAGTATATAGAATTTGTATTATAAAACCTTCTTATATTGAAACTATGCCTGGCCCAGGGCAAAAAAAAAACTTCCAGCTTAATGATTAGGAATTCTAATCTTGTTGGATATAGTTTACAGTGGATTTTCGTTGAAAAATTCATGTAAGTTGAACTGAACTTAAAACAAATTGCGTCTGACAAAGCCCTCACTATGTCACTGATGAGTTCAAGTGAGTAAGCCGAACGAAACGCCAATTTATAGGACTAAAGGCCATAAAAAGCTATTTTGAATCAATAATTCAACAAGTCCAATCCTTAATGCTAAGTCTTCTACTTGGCTGATTTATTTCAGTAGTATATAGAATTTGTATTATAAAACCTTCTTATATTGAAACTATGCCTGGCCCAGGGCAAAAAAAAAACTTCCAGCTTAATGATTAGGAATTCTAATCTTGTTGGATATAGTTTACAGTGGATTTTCGTTGAAAAATTCATGTAAGTTGAACTGAACTTAAAACAAATTGCGTCTGACAAAGCCCTCACTATGTCACTGATGAGTTCAAGTGAGTAAGCCGAACGAAACGCCAATTTGTAGGACTAAAGGCCATAAAAAGCTATATTGAATCAATAATTCAACAAGTCCAATCCTTAATGCTAAGTCTTCTACTTGGCTGATTTATTTCAGTAGTATATAGAATTTGTATTATAAAACCTTCTTATATAGAAACTATGCCTGGCCCCGGGCAAAAAAAAAAAAAACTTCCAGCTTAATGATTAGGAATTCTAATCTTGTTGGATATAGTTTACAGTGGATTTTCGTTGAAAAATTCATGTAAGTTGAACTGAACTTAAAACAAATTGCGTCTGACAAAGCCCTCACTATGTCACTGATGAGTTCAAGTGAGTAAGCCGAACGAAACGCCAATTTGTAGGACTAAAAGCCATAAAAAGCTATTTTGAATCAATAATTCAACAAGTCCAATCCTTAATGCTAAGTCTTCTACTTGGCTGATTTATTTCAGTAGTATATAGAATTTGTATTATAAAACCTTCTTATATAAAAAAGGATAATTGTTTTAAAGTAAAACTTAAAATGTTTTTATTTATTTATTTAAAATGTTATTTAACACAACATATATTTAATCTTGGAGTTACCTTCACGTATAATATGTCTTGGTCTGAACACTTAACAAAACGTCTTGCTACATCAAAAAATTCTATAAACTCGACATGGTCTAAATTTGAGCGAAATAAATATGTCACACACTCGGCTTAATATAAAGTGCACGAAGCAGCCACAAAATCAATAATGCACTATTGTGCCCAAGTTTGGGGATATAAAGAATACAACTTCAGCGATTCTTTGTCAAAAAGTGCTTTGGACTCCCAGATAACACACCTAACTACGCAGTTTATATAGAAACTGGACTCCCAAAGGCATTCATTTCTACATTCAAAGTTCACCTAGCATATGTACATACGGAAAGTAATGTCACTGCCACGTAACCGTCTTCCACGTATTCTCTCAGAAGCCGTTATCCAGAAAAATATTTATTGGGCCCAGGAATGGCCAGGCCTTTTCCAAGAAACTCAAATTGATTTCAGTCTTGAAGCTCCATGCACAGAATCGAGTCGTCTTCATAAAATACTGCTAACGAAACTACCAGAAAGAGATTGGTCCAACTTCACCAGCAAGGCACTCCAGTCACAGTTTCATGATGAATATAGCAATCCACGAGACATGATCAATCTCATCTTTAAAGCAAGAAGCGGTCTTCTTAACTTAAATGCTAAAGCTTTCCGTAATGAAACTATAGGCATATGCACTTTATGTTATCTAGATGCTGCAGAAAACACTTACCACTTTGTTGGTGTGTGCCCTATTTTTAGAGGATACCGTAAAAAATATCTAGGAAGCGAAGTACTAGACAGACAAACATTCCTCAATATCTTAAATGGCCTCAATTACCAAAACATTTACAATTTTTTAAAAAACTCAATTAAATCAAGTCTTATAATAAACGAATATGAATAATTAAAACTCGCTAATCTTTACTTTTATAAAGTACCAACATTTTTGAGCCTGACAGACGACTTAAAACAAGTTATTGTCAAATCTAATTTTGAATACCAGCAAAATCATGTTTTTGTAAAAATTTAATTGAAATAAAATTATTTTATCTATCTATATTATCTATCTATATATCTATCTATCACCACATAAGATCTAACTTGGTTAGTAAATTTTTGTTTGTATAAGAAGCTAAGAAAGTTCCCAAAAAAGTGAGAAAACAGCTTGAACTCATCTTTTTGCATATGACCCATAGTCTATGAAAGTTCTCTTTCTTCGTCTGAGGAAAGAATTTTCAACACAATCTTTACCGTTTTTTTTTTATCAACTTGAGTTTCTTCAAATTAAATTATACATTATGTAAATAATAAATTAAGAGTTTAATGATTTTGTGTGCGCATTTTTATATGGAAAATTTTCTTGAGACTGTAGATTTCTTAGTTAACCTTTCATTTCTATTTTTGCATTGTTTAGAAGCCAGAATACTTTGTAAAACTTAATTGAAGTTTAAAACAACAATGCATTTTTTTCGTTTTTGAATTGCACCACAACGAAAAACTTCCGAACATTTATTTTATTATTCACACAAATTTGCCCATTCTCCTTTAATGCAAACAAATGAAAATTTACGAAATTCTAAATTTGAAATTTCACAGCTGATAGAAAATCCAGGAAACAACAAAGCTACCCTTGCCTGTTCTTTCTTGGGCGGCAAAAAGAAGGGCACCGAGACCTTGTAATTAAACTCACAAACACCAATCTCGATTTATAGATTTTTAAGAATTTTCCGATGACCATATATGTACATTAAAACTTTTTTTTTTATTATAAATGTGAATCAAAACAAACACATCAACACTCTATCAACTTCCGTTTAGAGCATAGTTTTTCGGTAAAACCCTACTTTTCCCTACTTAAAATACAAATTTCAAAAAAATTCTATCTAACTGCGCTTTTAAATACAACTTATTATAAGATTTCACAGTTTTATATCTAAAGGTAAAAGCTGCAAAACAAAGATTACTCCTTGTACAAGTCAAGTCAGTGATTCAGTGATCGATTGAGTCAGTGAGTCACTCATTGAGTCAATTTTAATTATCTTCCGCTCAAGAACTCCACGAAGTTTTCGCTGCACCCTGCCGAAAGCTGCACCTGACAGAGTAGTATTACGATCTTTAAGAGTTTCGCTTGGCCCTTCGTGAACGTGAACAAAATATTCGGTGATAACTTACGTAAAAAACGTCAATTTTAAAAATCGCTTCCATAGCGAACAGACATTCTTATCGTTAATTATTAATTAAAAAATTGTTTTGCTAATTAAGCCATTATGAGAGATTGCTCTTTTGCCTCGACTGAGCGTCAATATAAAAGAAAGTCACCGTATACTCTTAATACCTCGATCCAAAGTCATAGCCAGTTTAAAAACACGATGCTCTCAAGGAAACTTTAAGATCACGGGTTTTACCATCAAAATTCAACTTATAGTGCGAATAAAAAACTATTTTTTAAACTAACGGTTGCTAAATATCTAAAACTTACTGGTTTGTTAAATGGTTAAATGGTTAAATTTCTTTACTGCCATGTTATGACAGAGAAATTGCATTTAATTGCTTAAACAATATATAACTACAACTATTTATTTGTTGTTAACTATATTGCATCATAAACAACATATACCTGTCTTTCAAAGAATCATTCCCTGTGGCTCAATATCACTCGCATATCTATGATTTAGCTAAGTATTTCATTTCGGATTATCTTATTTTGTAGACACTTCTGATGAAATTGTAGTCACTTGGTCCACACGTGATGATGCTGGCAAATCCCTTGTTGAATATGGTATTCGAGGCTTAGCCCTAACGGCAGAATTTATACATAGGGTAAATTAAAATATTTAGTTTCAATTTATATTAATTTTAACGCCACTGTTATGATTGATCTTAGGTAAAGTTAAAGAATTTACAACCAAACTCGACATATCTATATCACTGCGGAGGTAATCGCGGCTGGTCATCTCAATTTTCATTTCGTACCGTCCCATCTGGTGCAGGTTACTCGCCTACCGTTGCAATTTATGGCAATATGGGCAACGAGAATGCTCAATCTTTAAGTAGACTTCAAGAGGAAACACAAAGAGGTATCTATGATGCCATCGTACACGTTGGTGATTTTGCCTATGATATGAACAGTGAAAATGCTAGAATTGGGGATGAATTCATGAAGCAAATAGAACCAGTTGCAGCATGGTTTGCCCCGGAAATCACGAAGAAAAGTTGTACGTTTAAAAAATTTAGGTAATCCTCGTTTTTTCCTTTTGAGTTAATATTTTCTTGTTGTTTTTATTTCAAGTAATTTCTCAATAGCGAATAAAGGATAGAATCGAGTCTACACTCAAGAGGCATTAAGCTGGCTTCCGCAGTGGTCGATCGTGTGTCGACCATATCAACACCCTGCGTATCGTCCTCGAGCAGTCGATGGAATTTCAATCACAGCTTTACCTCATGCTCGTGGATTTTGAGAAGGCCTTTGATCGAGTCAACCGAGAATGTATATGGAGATCTTTGCTTGGTAGAGGAATTCCACCAAAAATGTTTGCCATTATTAAAGAGTCCTACAACAACGCAAGGTGTTTTGTTTTGCACAATGGGCAGCTATCCGACTCCTTCGTAGTGCAACAGGGTGTGAGACAAGGGGATGTTCTATCGCCAATTCTCTTCCTGCTGGCGATGGATGACGATTTGACGGCCAGTGTTGGTACAGCTGAGATACAGGGCATTCAATGGAGACCGTTCGAAAGGCTCAGTCATTTAGATAGACTATGCCGATGACATATGTCTACTGGCAAATAACATCAGTGGGCTGAACGGGATGTGCCAAACACTGCAAGTGAAGGGAGAGGCGAGTGGTCTAAGAATAAACAGCAAAGAGACAAAAATAATGCTCACAGGCCGCTCCACACAGCAGCGTATTTTTCTACAGGAGACGCCAGTTGAAGTAGTGGACTAGTGGAACAGTTTAACTACCTTGGCAGTATTGTTTCGGTGGTACGGATCTGGACGTTAAAAGTAGAATAAATAAAGCTCGTGCTGCCTTCGATACTCTGTCCCCAATCTGGAAATCAAGTCAAATCTCCTTAAGCACTTAGTTGACATTCTTCGAATCCAATGTCAAATCCGTGCTGTTATATGCTTGTGAAACCTGGAAAGTTACGTCTATTATTTCGAAGAAATTGCAGGCTTTTGTGAATCGCTGTCTTCGCCTAAAGATTCGCTGGCCACAAATAATATCAAATGAGGAATTGTGGCGCAGGACAAGTCAATAAGAGCGGCTGGACGTCGACATAAGAAAGCGTAAATGGCGTTGGATTGGTCACACACTGAGGAAACCAAACGATGAAATTGCAAAGCAGTCCTTTGAATGGAATCCTCAGGGTGCACGGCGGGTTGGAAGACCAAGAACAACATGGAAATCAACTGTCTTAGCGGAAGCAGAATCCCAGAGAAAGACGTAGCCACAGCTAAAGTACCTTGCAGCAGACCGTGAATGATACATTTTGTTGACGCCCTATGCCCCAGCCGGGGTTACAGGACACGATTATGATGATGAATTTCTCAAACTACCGGGCACGATTCAGTATGCCCGGCAATACCGACAACATAATGTACAGTTTTAATATGGGTCCAGTTCATTTTATTGGTTTCTCAACCGAAGTATACTATTTTCTTAATTATGGACTAAAATCTCTTGTTTTTCAATACGAGTGGCTGGAAAAAGACCTAAAGGAAGCCAATAAACCTGAAAATCGAGCATTATGACCTTGGATTATAACCTTTGGGCATCGACCAATGTATTGTAGCAATGAGAATGACAACGATTGTACACATTCTGAAACGTTGGTTCGTGTTGGTTGGCCATTGGTCCATTTGTTTGGCCTGGAAGATCTATTCTACAAGTATGGCGTAGATGTTGAGCTTTGGGCCCATGAACATTCATATGAACGCTTGTGGCCAATTTACGATCATAAAAATTATAATGGATCAAAGACGGAACCATACAGAAATCCTGGTGCACCTATTCATATTGTCACAGGCTCTGCAAGTTGTAAAGAAGGGCGTGAAAATTTTACATCTAAAATTCCAGAATGGAGTGCTTTTCATAGCTAGGTAGGAAATTACAATAATATTCATTATGTTCACCTAGAAGAAAATATTTTTAAAACAAGGAATCCTACAAATTATTATTTCATACCATTGTACAATTTGTACTCCCGTTTCTTTTACATTTGTCGCGCTAACAGCGGCAGGATTATAGAATTTGTCGTTTCAAGCTTCTTGCTATAATGCTCGATATTTCCAAAGCACGTTCTTTGGTGGCATTCCCAAAAATGAATTACTCTGTGTGCAATCTTGAAACGAATTCCTTAGCTAAGGCGCCAGTTATAGCAATCAGAAAAACCCATCCGAAAAACTTGAAACAGTATGAAATTGATTTTTTTTCTGATGGTTGTTTATAGCAATCAGAAAAAATGTGTCAGAAAAACTAGATTCTTCGCAAAACAAACAAACAGCCGCCAAGATATTTTTCTGATTGAAATATCAGAAAAACTTTTTCGGATGGAGTTCTTTCAGTGGAACAGAAAAAAATTGGAACACAAATCAGTGGAATGATTTGTTCCTTTTTCTGTCAAAAAGCAATCAGCTGATACGAAAAATTAAATTTCATCCGAAAAACAAATAAATCCATTTAAAACATGAAAAATGATTTGTTTCGCAATTTTGTTTCGCGAAAAAAATTCTACGCTGAATTACACGTCGATTGATATATCATTTGGCTATTAAATCTAATTGAAAAGTATTAAAAACTTCAATCATTTTTTTTTCGGATGGTTTTTTCTGATCGCTATAACTGGCGCCTTATTCAACTCGTTCTTTTGTAACCACTGAAAAGAATAAAAGGAATACAACAATGAAGTATAACTTAAAAAAATGTGTCCATGTCATTGCATCTGAAAATTCATTTTTAGACCATACATTTTCGGTGAGTATAAGCGCCCCCAGGTAGTAAATTGCATGTTGGAATGGCTGTTCTGCTTTGAAATTTTTCAACGACCATGTGTGTGTAATCCTCTTTCAATATATCAAAACGCTTTTCATCGTTTTTAAAATCGAAAAGATGATCCAAAACTTTGACAAGCAAAACATCTTGTCTGTCATTAGCCCTGTTTTTTAGTGCATTTTTATATTCGCTTAGAAAAAAGTAGCATGTTAATTACAACAACAAACTGGTATAGTTCCGTATTGTTGTTGTATTTATCATGCTACTTTTTTCTTAGCGAAGATAAAAATGCACTAAAAAACAGGGCTATTGTAACCTTTAATATTTACCTAAAATAAAAAAAAATGAGAAAATAAAAGTTAGAAGATGACGAAAACTTATACACTTATTCCTGGCGAAGTATGTATTAATTATTTCCAATTTCAAACCGGCCAGTTCAGCATCATATATGTAGATAGTAATTTAATTGATCTTTCAATAACGCCACAAGTATACGATTATGATTGCAATTAAGTGGATCCGCAAAAACCATTGGATTAGAGAAATCAAAATCCATGGCCACCTTTGAGCGTGAGAAATTCATCATTTTGTTTGAGCCAAACACGAAGAATGGATGTGTCCATTATGACTACAGGATTCTTATTTATTATTATTATTATTATTTATTATTATTACGTCCGGGTCGAGTGGCATCAGATCAAAATCAGTGGGAATGAAAAATTTGGAGCAGGCAGAGTGAGGTTTTCGTTGCGTTCACAGTTGCTGCAACGCTAGAGAAAAAGAACCAACAAAATTCATAAAGTATTTATATTGGAAAGTGCCAGTAGACAGAGAGAATGACTTATTAAGGAAGCTTAAAAATAAAAAGAACTCACTTTGATTGTGTCAGGATCAATATCCACTGTATCATATTTGGTACCATACCAAGGTTAACTCTTCAAAGCCTTTGGCTCCAAAGGCTAGTAATTAGCTCTGGGCGCTGACTTAGTACGGTGTAGTAACATACACATGGATACATCTGCATAGAAGCAACCACATTTGAAACGAGATTTTTCTGGTAGGTAAATCTTTTTTCTTGAACCAAAAATGCATCTTAATAATGTCACAACATTAATTGAAAATCCATTTTTTGGGGCCTTTCTCTCGCAGCATGCGAATCCTGCGATAGGTCAACAAAAATTTCAAAGAAGACAAATCCTCGAACAGTGTTATTGTGCCCAGCTATTAAAGCATTGCATGAACCTCGTTTACGAATCCTTAAAACTCTAAGGACAGCACTAGTGCCTGGCCAAGAACCAAGGTTTTGTAGATAGGGAGGGAGAAATTGGAAAGAACTAAAAGGTATTGGGCACGATAATCCAGAAACAATTACTCACCACAATGTCATGTTGCATCTTCATAGCTTTTCTGATTCTCTCCTTTCATCTTCTTCTTGCTCTCCTACACCACCATCATTCAGACCACAACACATGAATCAAAGACTTATTATTGTTCTTTTTCTTTTGTGTCTTCGATCTTCTTTTGAAATTCTTGTTTTAGTTTCCTATTTGCATTGTATATCCAATCTATAGTATTCTCATGAAACACGATTTTGTAGGTAGACATTTGGTCGATAGGTTCGCTGTGATCGCCTTACCGAGATCCCTTAACAAAAATTAGTATGACATTTGGACGCATAGATGGCCACGAGCTTTTTTTCTTCATGAGAATACTATAGAATTTATATACAATGCTATTTGTCAGCGTTCGACGGTTTTCCTTGAGTTTCATGTAAGCCACTCCTGGTTTGGGTTCTTTTTCTTTGTTTGACTGTTGAATAACAACAGTGCTGTTTCAATTTCTTGACTGAAGAAAATAAAATAAAAATTAAAAAATATTTTTAAGAAAGTTCCAAATTGAAACTATGTACCTTGGTGTTGGTTCTTCAGGTTTCTTTTTGTTATTTTTAATTGACGTGTTAAACCGTTGAAATAAATTTTCAACGCTGGTTGGCTTGCGTGCAAACACGTCAGCAGTTTCAAAGTCAGTAAGCATATTAGCAATAATAATAATAATGATATTATTGGTTTATCTTTTGGTTCTTTGGCAAGTTCATTGGCCTTCAAAGTGGATGGAGTTGGATGCAGTTCTGGCTCACTGAGACTGGGCACTTGGCAGAATATAGATTGATGGAAATGTTGGTAATTGGTGGTGATACCTAAAGATACACATTTTTAATGTATAGAAAGGAAATAAATAAACATTTTAAATACCTACCATAATAAGTTGTTTTGAAAATCTTGGTTCAAGTGGCCAAAACAATTACTCCTCTAAATAATATTTTGTTGTCGTAAATAGTTAAATAAAGTTTCACGTCTATTTTCAACAGGAGTTTTTGACGTTGAATTATTGGCATCAAAAGGCATAACTAAGACTTCTTCGAACGAGTCGTTAGGAAAAAGTTCGGTGTAGTTCGTTTGTACTCTGGAGTAAAAATCGGATCTCCGAAGGACGCGGCTGTCATGAAGGGAACCTGGTTCACCACAAGTGATGTCAATGAAACGCTTTTAAGCATCAACAACTGCCTGCAGAACTAACCTATAGTACTGTTTTCTATCGAAATAGCATTCCTTGCTGACAGTTGGAGCTTTTATGGAGATTTGGGTACAATCTATTGCAACGATTACGCCAGGTATCCTCGTTTTTTCCTCAAATTTCCGTTGAACCTCTTCTGCGAATGGACCTTCGGGCCATTTTAAATACTCCTGACCGATTGAAATGAGCCAAGTAGTCACGCTTTTGACAACGGCCCATGCAGATGATTTCGTAACTCCGAACAAATTACCCAGCTGCCTATATGTTACGGTGTTACTTATATACCTTATGTATATATAAATAGACTTCCTGCCAATTCTACTTCTTCCACCTCCACAAGCTTCTGCCAAAAACTTAGATTGTGAATATTGTAATATTTTCTAAGGTTCGTTAATAAAACTTATTTACTTTATTCAAAACGTCCACTTATTTATTTCACAAAATAAAACACTTTACTTTTTTTACTACAAACAAAACGATTTATTATTCACCACTGAATATAGCAGATACTGCTGCAATAATGAAAACATCTAATAAAGAAACAGGGGATGTACCCCAAAAGAAGTCTTATGTTAAAGGCACTAGACAAACTGCACCACCTCCAATCATGATTTCCGGGTTGGCAATGTTTGGCGAGCTTAAGAGCATAGTAGATAAATGCACGAAAAAGGAATGTAAATACACATCATACAATAAAGACAATTGGAAAGTCATTGTTGAAGACGCCGATGCGTATAGATCTGTCACTGAAGAATTGAACAAAAAGCAAATTCAGTGGCACTCGTACGAAAATAAAGCTACAAGATCGATAAAAGTAGTAGCAAGAGGCCTTCACTCTTCATGTGATGCTAAAGAAATTGTCGAAGACCTTATACAAAAAGGCTTTCAAGCTCTCGATGCCAATAATCTTATTAAAAATGAGATAATCAAAGACTCCACTGGGGTATCAACGACAAAAAAAAGATCTCTACCTTTATTTATTCTCACTTTCGAGAATAAAGAAAGTCTCGATAAGATTTACAGTATTAAATCAATTATGGGCATAGTTGTCAAAATTGAACCACTGTGAAAGTCAAAAATTGTTCCACAATGCAAGCGCTGCCAAGCCTTTGGGCATACACAAAAATACTGCAATCGCGAGTTTGCTTGTGTTAAATGCGAAGGTAGGCATGCAACTAAAAACTGTCCCATGGGCAGAGAACAGAAAGCAAAATGTGTTAACTGTCAAGGCAATCATCCTGCAAGTTACAGCGGATGTCCAGTCGCCAAAAAATTCCAAGACACAAAAAGAAAAAACAAAACTGGGAGCAAGCTTAGAAACGCAACAAACACAAAATCAATAGTTGAAAGCAAAACAGTAACGGTAGAAAACAAAACAAAAATCTACCGGCAAAAGCAATTGCACTAAGCAAAAGTGATGAAAATAAATCCTATTCCCAGATTGTAAAAAATGTGCGGAAAAACGAAGAAACATCTATCAAAGAAATGCTTGAACTTATCCTTAAAAGGATTGACAAACAAGATTTAAACATAAAACAGCTTAGCGAAGAAGTCGCTCTTAAGAAACAATGATGGACAGAACACTCAAAATCGCAACATGGAATGCAAACGGTCTTTTACAACATGTATCAGAACTAAACATCTTTTTAGACATAGAGCATATAGACATTTGTTTGGTGTCCGAAACTCACCTCGCTATAGAACAAAGTCTTAATAATAAATTACCAAACTATACGTGTTATCACGCTCCGCACCCAGCTGACAAAGCTAGGGGTAGATCAGCAATACTTATAAAAAAGTGCTTAACACACTATGAAGAACCAAAGTTTACTAATGAAAATATGCAAGTAACAACAATTAGTATTGGTATAAAACAGAAAGAGTTTAAGATAGCAGCTATATACTGCCCTCCGAGGCGCTCTCTAACTGAAGAAGACTTTGCAGAACTCCTTAATTTGTTAGGACATAACTTCTTTGTTGGTGGTGACTTCAATGCTAAACACACCCACTGGGGATCCAGGCTCATAACCACAAAAGGTAAACGGCTATACCAAGCAGGCCGCAATTACAACTGCGAATTTTATTCTTCTGGTTCGCCGACTTTTTCGTAGTTAAAGGTATTAAACGAAACCATATAAGTGTCGAAGGTAACTACGACTTATCGTCAGATCATACTCCAGTAATTTTAACACTGAGTGAAGCGGAAATAATAGAAAAAAGTAATCCTAAGCTCGTGAATAAGAGAACAAACTGGAACGAATTCAGAGATAAACTTGAAAGTTTTATAAACCTCAGATCCCCTATGCAAACAATTGAACAAATTGACCATGAAGTAGAACAATTTATTGCTGATGTGCAACAGGCTGTAGAAGAAAGTACTCCAACTATTTCGAACTCAAGAGAAAAAGAAATAAAATATCCTGTCGAAATAAAGGAGCTGATAATTAGAAAAAAGAAGAGCTCGAAGAAAATGGCAAGTTAAGAGATTTCCAGGTGATAAGGCAGTTTTTAACCGTCTTAACAACTAACTTAAGAAAAGAATCTGTGAGTTTAAAAACGATTCACTGAGTAGATTCCTGAATAGTCTTACGGCGGATGCTTCTACAGAATACTCCTTATGGAAAGCAGCTAAGCGCTTAAAAAGACCACAGACACAAAACCCGCCAATAAAATCTCAAAATGGTAAATGGGTCGGAAATCCGAAACAAAAGGCTGATCTCTTCGCTGAACATCTAGCGAATGTTTTTAAGCCATTCCCAGCAAACACAGCTACAGATCCCTTACAGTTTGTTGATAGCAACGACGAATGCGAAATACCTTTTGTCACGCTCAAAGAAGTAAGAAGCATGTGTCAGCATAAGTTGTCTAACAAAAAATCACCAGGGTACGATCTCATAACTGCTCAGGTTTTGAAAGAAATGCCTTGAATAGCCTTCAAGAAACTCCAGTTTATAATAAACGCATGCCTTAAACTAAGATATGTGCCACATCACTGGAAAATTGCAGAAGTCATTGTTATACCTAAACAAGGTAAGCCACCAACAGAAGTAACATCTTACAGACCAATATCGCTTATACCAATCATGGCAAAAGTTTTTGAAAAACTGCTACTGAAAAGGCTTAGCAAAATAATAGAAGAAAGAAGACTAATTCCGAGCCATCAGTTTGGATTTAGAAATAAACATTCCACGATAGACCAAGTGCATCGAATTACGAATGTTTAGGAAAAGGCACTTGAAGAAAAACAAGTATGCTCGGCTATATTCTTATGTGCGTGAAGTTAGCACCGCCATTTTCGATTTTCAAAAAAAAAAAAGGTTGTGCTGTAATGTGCCCAACTTGTGCTGCTATGTGCCGTATTTTAAAAAAAAATCGTACTAAGGATTTTGGTTTTTAGAAGGTACCCATTTTTTTAGCGTGAAGTTAGCACCGCCATTTTTGATTTTCGAAAAAAAAGTTGTGCTGTACTGTGCTCAACTTGTGCTGACTTGTGCCGTAAATATTTTTGAAAAATTCGCAAGTTTACAAATTTTACGAATGAAATTCTTGCGAAATCTCAAAATTTCGTAAAAAAAAAAGTTGTTCTGCTTTGTGCTCAAAAAATGATACTAAGAACCAAAAAGAAAAAAAACAAAAATTCGCATAATTGCATCTATTATGGCCAAAACTAAACTTTGCGAAGGGCGGAAACGTGAAGTTAGCACCGCCATTTTCGATTTTCAAAAAAAAAACGTTGTGCTGCATTGTGCTCAACTTGTGCTGTCTTGTGCCGTAAATTTAAAAAAAAAATCGCAAATTTCCAAATCTAACGAATGAAATTTTTGCGAAATTTGATAATTACTAAAAAGTGAAAGTTGTGCTGTTTTGTGCGCAATTTGTGCAACCGTATTCCAAAGAGATAAAAAAAAAATCGCATTTTTGTGACTTTTAGCCAAAAATGAATTAATAATTTTTTTTTTTTTAAGTTTTACATTTTTCTTAAAAACTAACATGTGCTATTTCGGGCTCAGCTTGTGCTGCCATATTCCGAAGAGATAAAAAAAAATCGCATATTTGTAACTCTTACGGCTACAAAACAGTTTTGCGAAGCGTGAAGTTAGCACCGCCATTTGCAATTTTCAAAAACAAAAAGTTGTGCTGTATTGTGCTCAACTTGTGCTGGCTTGTGCCGTAAGTTTTCCAAAAAATTCGCAAATTTGCAAGTTTTACGAATGAAATTTTTGCGAAATTTCTTAAAAAAAATAGTTGCGCTGCATTATGCTCAAAAAATTTCACTAAGAACCAAAAAGAAAAATTCGCATAATTGCATTTATTATGGCCGAAACTAAACTTTGCGAAGGGCTGTAGCGTGAGGTAAGCACCGCCATTATCGATTTTCAAAAAAAAAAGTTGTTCTGTATTGTGCTCAACTTGTGCTGCCTTGTGCCGTAAATATTTTTAAGAAATTTGCAAATTTTACGAATGAAAATTTTTCAAATTTTTCAATTTTGTAGAAAATTAAAGTTGTGCTGTTTTCTGCGCTATTTGTACTGCCATATTCCAAAGAGAAAACAAAAAATTCGCATATTTGTAACTTTTACGGCCAAAAAGCAGTTTTGCGAAGCGTGAAGTTAGCACCGCCATTTGCGATTTTCAAAAAAAAAAATTGTGCTGTATTGTGCTCAATTTGTGCTGCCGTGTGCCGTAAATATTTCCAAAAAAATTTCAAATTTTCAAATTTTATGAATGAAATTTTTGCGAAATTTCAAAATTTCTTAAAAAAATTGTTGCGCTGCATTGTGCTCAAAAAATGCTACTAAGAACCAAAAAGAAAAAATAAAAATTTGCATAGTTGCATTTATTATGGCCGAAACTAAACTTTGCGAAGGGCTGTAGCGTGAAGTTAGCACCGCCATTTTCGATTTAAAAAAAAAAAAAATTGTGCTGTATTGTGCTCAACTTGTGCTGTCTTGTGCCGTAAATATTTTTAAGAAATTAGCAAATTTGCAAATTTTACGGATGAAAATTTTTCAAATTTTGCAATTTTGTAAAAAATTAAAGTTGTGCTGTTTTCTGCGCTATTTGTACTGCCATATTCCGAAGAGAAAACAAAAAAATTCGCATATTTGTAACTTTTACGGCCAAAAAGCAGTTTTGCGAAGCGTGAAGTTAGCACCGCCATTTTCGATTTTCAAAAAAAAAAAGTTGTGCTGTATTGTGCTCAACTTGTGCTGCCTTGTACCGTAAATATTTTTAAGAAATTAAGCGATAGAGGAGTAATTTTTCGCTTATAGATCTCAATTCTGGTACAGTTGTCGAATTTTTCCCGCTTATTTCAAAATATTTAATTAAAAAAAAAAACACGAAATGTAATGGTCTTACGACTCTCCAATACATTACCGATAATAAAACTGTTAAATTTTCGCTTGAACTGGCACAAAAGCCACGTGAGGTTATTCTAATGTTACAAAAAAAAATTTACATTTTGGTGACAACAAACCATATTAGCTTAGAAAACTCGATCAGCTTTTAGAAATCAGTTGAAACTTAACTTAAAATCTCAGGAAGTCCATCTCATCTTGTGACTCAATATACAATTCTATAGGTTACATTAAAGAAGTGCCAAAAACAGTTAATCTCAATATAAAATATAAGTGAGGCTATCCAAATGTTACGGACTGTATGCTTGGGTATAAAACTGATTCCAGCAAAGTTGATACATATTTAGTTTAAAGTTCATGGGACTTTTTTTTCCATCTAACTATATTGTTGGACACGATTGCGCCAAATATTAACCTAGCTGAAATCAGTTTTGTCTCTGGCTCCCAGAATTTAATCCTATGGCTAGAGAGCTATACATACACTATAGTCTTTTTAACCAATCTGCGATCGTAATTCGCATATTTGTAACTTTTACGGCCAAAAAGCAGTTTTAAGAAGCGTGAAGTTAGCACCGCCATTTGCGATTTAAAAAAAAAAATGTGCTGTATTGTGCTCAACTTGTGCTGTCTTGTGCCGTAAATATTTCCAAAAAATTTGCAAATTTGCAAATTTTACGAATGTAATTTTTGCGAAATTTCAAAATATCTTAAAAAAAATAGTTGCGCTGCATTGTGCTCAAAAAATGCTACTAAGAACCAAAAAGAAAAAAACTAAAAATTTGCATAATTGCATTTATTATGGCCGAAACTAAACTTTGCGAAGGGCTGTAGCGTGAAGTTAGCACCGCCATTTTCGATTTTCAAAAAAAAAAAGTTGTGCTGTATTGTGCTCAACTTGTGCTGCCTTGTGCCGTAAATATTTTTAAGAAATTTGCAAATTTGCAAAGTTTACGGATGAACATTTTTCAAATTTTGCAATTTTGTAAGAAATTAAAGTTGTGCTGTTTTCTGCGCTATTTGTACTGCCATATTCCGAAGAGAAAACAAAAACATTCGCATATTTGTAACTCTTACGGCTAAAAAACAGTTTTGCGAAGCGTGAAGTTAGCACCGCCATTTGCAATTTTCAAAAAAAAAGTTGTGCTGTATTGTGCTCAACTTGTGCTGGCTTGTGCCGTAAATATTTCCAAAAAATTCGCAAATTTGCAAGTTTTACGAATGAAATTTTTGCGAAATTTCAAAATTTCTTAAAAAAAATAGTTGCGCTGCATTATGCTCAAAAAATTTCACTAAGAACCAAAAAGAAAAATTCGCATAATTGCATTTATTATGGCCGTAACTAAACTTTGCGAAGGGCTGTAGCGTGAAGTAAGCACCGCCATTTTCGATTTTCAAAAAAAAAAGTTGTCTGTATTGTGCTCAACTTGTTCTGCCTTGTGCCGTAAATATTTTTAAGAAATTTGCAAATTTGCAAATTTTACGAATGAAAATCTTTCAAATTTTGCAATTTTGTAAAAAATTAAAGTTGTGCTGTTTTCTGCGCTATTTGAACTGCCATATTCCGAAGAAAAAACAAAAAAATTCGCATATTTGTAACTTTTACGGCCAAAAAGTTAGCACCGCCATGCGCTGCATTGTGCTCAAAAAATGCTACTAAGAACCAAAAAGAAAAAAATAAAAATTTGCATAGTTGCATTTATTATGGCCGAAACTAAACCTTGCGTAGCGTGAAGTTAGCACCGCCATTTTCGATTTTCAAAAAAAAAAGTTGTGTTGTATTGTGCTCAACTTGTGCTGCCTTGTGCCGTAAATATTTTTAAGAAATTTGCAAATTTTGCGGATGAACATCTTTCAAATTTTGCAATTTTGTAAAAAATTAAAGTTGTGCTGTTTTCTGCGCTATTTGTACTGCCATATTCCGAAGAGAAAACAAAAAAATTAGCATATTTGTAACTTTTGCGACCAAAAAGCAGTTTTGCGAAGCGTGAAGTTAGCACCGCCATTTGCGATTTTCAAAAAAAAAAAGTTGTGCTGTATTGTGCTCAACTTTTGCTGGCTTGTGCCGTAAATATTTCCAAAAAATTCGCAAATTTGCAAATTTTACGAATGAAATTTTTGCGAAATTTCAAAATTTCTTAAAAAAAATAGTTGCGCTGCATTGTGCTCAAAAAATGCTACTAAGAACCAAAAAGAAAAAAAGAAAAATATGCATAATTGCATTTATTATGGCCGAAACTAAACTTTGCGAAGGGCTTTAGCGTGAAGTTAGCACCGCCATTTTCAATAAAAAAAAAAGTTGTGCTGTATTGTGCTCAACTCTTGCTGCCTTGTGCCGTAAATGTTTTTAAGAAATTTGCAAATTTGCAAATTTTACGGATGAACATTTTTCAAATTTTGCAATTTTGTAAAAAATTAAAGTTGTGCTGTTTTCTGCGCTATTTGTACTGCCATATTCCGAAGAGAAAACAAAAAAATTCGCATATTTGTAACTTTTACGGCCAAAAAGCAGTTTTGCGAAGCGTGAAGTTAGCACCGCCATTTTCGATTTTCAAAAAAAAAAAGTGGTGCTGTATTGTGCTCAACTTGTGCTGCCTTGTACCGTAAATATTTTTAAGAAATTAAGCGATAGAGGAGTAATTTTTCGCTTATAGATCTCAATTCTGGTACAGTTGTCGAATTTTTCCCGCTTATTTCAAAAAATGTAATTAAAAAAAAAACACGAAATGTAATGGTCTTACGACTCTCCAATACATTACCGATAATAAAACTGTTAAATTTTCGCTTGAACTGGCACAAAAGCCACGTGAGGTTATTCTAATGTTACAAAAAAAAATTTACATTTTGGTGACAACAAACCATATTAGCTTAGAAAACTCGATCAGCTTTTAGAAATCAGTTGAAACTTAACTTAAAATCTCAGGAAGTCCATCTCATCTTTTGACTCAATAAACAATTCTATAGGTTACATTAAAGAAGTGCCAAAAACAGTTAATCTCAATATAAAATATAAGTGAGGCTATCCAAATGTTACGGACTGTATGCTTGGGTATAAAACTGATTCCAGCAAAGTTGATACATATTTAGTTTAAAGTTCATGGGACTTTTTTTTCCATCTAACTATATTGTTGGACACGATTGCGCCAAATATTAACCTTGCTGAAATCAGTTTTGTCTCTGGCTCCCAGAATTTAATCCTATGGCTAGAGAGCTATACATACACTATAGTCTTTTTAACCAATCTGCGATCGTAAAAATCGGTTAGTTGGGCTCTCAGGGCAAGATATACACTAATAACCAAAAAAGGATTTTAAATACTCTAAAAATACTTGCGTTCACATTTAAAGTAGGATCATATTATCGCTTTCCTAATTTTAGCGTTTTTTATTTTCACTTTCTGATTTTTCCTGCAATTAACACAACTTTCTGAGCCAGAACATGTCTATATTTTTATTTTATTACTTGTTTTCCAATAACGGGGAGGGAAGTCTAAGGTCTAACCATTAAATTTTAGCTCATATTGTTAGGGACTTTACTAAGAGCCTCAAGAAACCAACTTTTACTGCTAGAAGATTCTTTAATAATACCCACTCAAAGATGTACACTATTACAATGGCTGCCCTAACCCTGCATGCCATCATCCTATAAATTGGTTTAATCTGTTTGTATAACCATTTGAGTTTTTTTTAGTGATTCTAAAATGGTTGAAAGGCAGAATATTGTAAAACTTCGAGAGTTGCTGCACCATGAAAAATTTAAAGCTGTTATAAATTCAGATGGCTCAATCATCATCATCGTGTCCTGTAATCCCGGCTGGGGCATAGGGCGTCAACAAAACGTCTCCATCCTTCACGGTCTGCTGCAAGGTACTTTAGCTGTGGCCACGTCTTTCTCTGGGATTCTGCTTCCGCTAAGACAGTTGATTTCCATGTTGTTCTTGGTCTTCCAACCCACCTTGTACCCTGAGGATTCCATTCAAAGGACTGCTTTGCAATTTCATCGTTTGGTTTCCTCAGTGTGTGACCAATCCAACGCCATTTACGCTTTCTTATGTCGACGTCCAGCCGCTCTTGACTTGTCCTGCGCCACAATTCCTCATTTGATATTATTTGTGGCCAGCGAATCTTTAGGATGTGGCGAAGACAGCGATTCACAAAAGCCTGCATTTTCTTCGAAATAGTAGACGTAACTTTCCAGGTTTCACAAGCATATAACAGCACGGATTTGACATTGGATTCGAAGAATCTCAACTTAGTGCGTAAGGAGATTTGACTGGATTTCCAAATTGGGGACAGGGTACCGAAGGCAGCACGAGCTTTATTCATTCTACTTTTAACGTCCAGATCCGTACCACCGTTTGCAGAAACAATACTGCCAAAGTAGTTGAACTGTTCCACTACTTCAACTGGCGCACAGTGGGCTCAAAAGCAAATCTAGCGGGTCAAAAATCCAAATCTTTGTAAGCGAGTGGTGTGTTTGTCCGTATCTTATTTAAACACCTAAATAGCCTAGCAGGTGCCAAATAGAGAGAATAGTTATTTCATGGTTATGTGGACAGTTAAATATTTTTTAAAAACAAGAAAGACACAGAAATAATGATGAAATGATGTCGCAATGCCTGTTTTTGGACTCAATTATGGTTTGAACATAGGTAAAACTATATTAGCTAATATTATGTTGACCTCTAAGATATTTTCCGCTGATAATTTTTTACTTTTAGCCGAAGAATTTGGACCACTGTCGTCAAATAACCTGTAAGATGTTATGTTTTACTTTTTCGAAAACGGGCAAAAACGGGCAGATGAAATATAAAAATATGTTATCTACATTAATCCTGGAACTTAGTTTAAGTTCAATCTTTTTGTACAGGATTGTACAGAAAAAGTTGCAGCCTACAGAATAAATGCTTTATCAATTTTGTCTTACTTATAAAGTAAATGCCATGGTTCGTTTAGTTAAAACACCATAAATCATAAATAAACAAAATTACTAACCTTCTTAAATATAGTACATTTGGGAATAATAACAAAAAAGTTCATAACTTTTCAAACAAATAAGTGGTAAACAAAGTCCTTCCATCATTAAATATTGAACGAACAATGACTGAATGATGTGTCTGCAATTAACGGTATTATTGCTTGAAAACTAAAGACTTCTGTCAGTTAATTTGACTCTATTCATTGTCTCTGACATGTGTACAATCAACCTATGTACTACCTGCCCTGATATAAAATGCATATTTTTTGGACTTTTGACCCGCTAGATTCGCTTTTGAGACCACTGTGTGGCGTCTCCTGTAGAATAATACGCTGCTGTGTGGAGCGGCCTGTGAGCATTATTTTTGTCTTTTTGCTATTTATTCTTAGACCACTCGCCTCTCCCTTCACTTGCAGTGTTTGGCACATCCCGTTCAGCCCACTGATGTTATTTGCCAGTAGACATATGTCATCGGCATAGTCTAAATGACTGAGCCTTTCGAACGGTCTCCACTGATTGCCCTGTCGCTCAGCTGTACCAACACTGGCCGTCAATACGTCGTCCATCGCCAGCAGGAAGAGAATTGGCGATAAAACATCCCCTTGTCTCACACCCTGTTGCACTACGAAGGAGTCGGATAGCTTCCCATTGTGCAAAACAAAACACCTTGCGTTGTTGAAGGACTCTTTAATAATGGCAACAATTTTTGGTGGAATTCCTCTACCAAGCAACGATCTCCATATACATTCTCGGTTAACTCGATCAAAGGCCTTCTCAAAATCCACGAACATGAGGTAAAGCGGTGATTGAAATTCCATCGACTGCTCGAGGACGATACGCAGGGTGTTGATATGGTCGACACACGATCGACCACTGCGGAAGCCAGCTTGATGCCTCTTGAGTGTAGACTCGATTCTATCCTTTATTCGCTCGAGAATGATGGTTGCCATTAGTTTTGGGAAAACGGACAAAACGGTGATACCACGCCAATTGTTGCAATTCTTTAAGTCACCTTTCTTTGCATTGGCGTAGGAAGGAATTTTTTCTAAGGTGGGCAACCAGTCCAAACCAAAACAATTTTTCGATGCAAATGATTCCTCAATAGCTATGTATTTATTTGGGCTTCAGCATTTAATTAACTTCCGAATTTGTTCAAAAGAGATCTAATGAATGAAGCCGAAAACGAAGTCAACAGTAAAGGAAATCAACAATCATTAAAAGTTCTACCAAACTCAACTCTGGAACAATGTCTTACGATGCATCTTTATTAATTGAAATGAAATAAATGGTTTTGGGTAAAATAAGTTCTTAACCAAGTTTTTAGAATATATTAGAATATTTTCAAGCTGCCCTTTGAAGTTGACATTATGTATACCTATGTTATCCATCACCTTAGTCGAAAAAAGAGTTATACGGTCGTATTTATAAACTTTGATAGCTGTCCCACTCCAATAAGTTCTTTAAAAACTTTGTTCACTCTTGTCCTAAGGTTATCTTACTTGGACAACGGCATCGGTTTACTAATATTTGTAGAACTTTGCATTTTATTTAATCAAACAAAGCATATTTCCAACTATTAAGAACTTTTAGATACTTTCTAACTACTCAACCGTCTAACAAATTTAAATTCAGAGTATAAACATTATTCAATTTTATTTTTCTTTAAAAAAGATCCTGTCTTTTGAGTCATTTATTGAAAATTAAAATAAATTGTTCACTAAAACTTTGATCGCATTTTGAAAAGATACTTCAAAATATGAATTTAAATACTAAACCATTCAAAACAAATAAAAGCTGCATTAATAAATTAAAAAAAACCCTAATTAAAAATCTACCTGGGTACAAACTATAATATTTATTCTTCAACAATCTTCGGTTTCGATATGAGAATGGGATGCCAAATCAAGTGTTTTGTTTTTGCCACAACTGTTGCTGGAAAGTAAACTTTTTTTTTCCTGATGTCTCCTTTTTGATGCTCATATAGTTTTTAAAGAAATCTCATATTTTTGTGAAAATTTTTCTATTTCAAACCAAATTTAAAAATCATTCCTAAATGTTTCAAATGTATGGACTGTACTGTCTGTAGAGTGTAGGCACTGGCACAGAAAAAGTGTATTTTGATCCAAATGTCTCCCAATTACCCTAGAATCACAGTACACAAATCTAAGGTATTATACTGCGCAGGTTGTCAGTCGAAAATAAAAAATGGCTGTGAGTGTGAGGAAGAAAACACACGTAAAAACAACAACAAATTAAAATTGAAATTGTCAGAAATAAAAATGGCTGGGAGTGTGATGACTTAAATACACGTAAAAACAACAACAAATACTGACATTTGACACAAATTTTGATATATGCGCAGAAGAAACAAAAATCAAAACTCTAATGATATTACCTTTAATATGTGTCATCATCAAGTCCTGTAACCCCGGTTGGGGCATAGGGCGCCAACAAATCGTTTCCATCCTTCTCGGTCTGCAGATAGATATTTTAACTGTGGCCACGTCTTTCTCTGGGAGTCTGCTTCTGCTAGAACTGTTGATTTCCATGTTGTTCTTGGTCTTCCAACCCGCCGTGCACCCTGAGGATTCCATTCAAATGACTGCTTTGCAATTTCATCGTTTGGTTTCCTCAGTGTGTGACCAATCCATTGCCATTTACGCTTTCTTATGTCAACGTCCAGCCGCTCCTGGCTTGTCCTGCGCCACAATTCCACGTTTGATATAATTTGTGGCCAGCGAATTTTTAGAATATGGCGTAGACAACGGTTCACAAAAGCCTGCAATTTCTTTGAGATGGTAGTCGTGACTTTCCAGGTTTCGCAAGCATATAACAGCACGGATTTGACATTGGATTCGAAGAATCTCAACTTTGTGCGCAAGGAGATTTGACATGATTTCCAAATTTGGGAGAGAGAACCGAAGGCTGCGCGAGCTTTATTTATTCTACTTTGAACGTCCAGATCAGTACCACCATTTGCTGAAACAATACTTCCAAGGTAGTTAAATTGTTCAACCTCTTCAACTGGCGTCTCCTGTATTAAAATACGCTGATGTGTGGAGCGGCCTGTGAGCATTATTTTTGTCTTTTTGCTATTTATTTTAAGACCACTCGCCTCTCCTTTTAACTTCAGAGCTTAACACATCCCGTTCAGCCCGCTGATGTTATTTGCCAAGAGACATATATCATCGGCATAGTCTAAGTGGCTAAGCCTTTCAAACGGTCTCCATTGAATGCCCTGCCTCTCTGATGTTCCAACGCTGGCCGTCAAGACATCGTCAATCGCCAGTAGAAAGAGAATTGGCGATAGAACATCTCCCTGTCTCACACCCTGCCGCACTTCGAAAGAGTCGGATAGTCGGATAATATGTGTACTGTGTCCTAAAATCGTCTTTTTCCGTAACAGTAAGAAATAACTAAAAATTTCTGATTTTGTTGAGGTTTTTTAATTCATCCACATTATATTGTTCCCCATAAAACACAGGCGATAGGTTGAAGCATTCGGTTTGATTTATCTGTTACAGAGCAAATAGTACGTTAAGCCTGAGTTGATGACGAACGAGTTGAGACTTATCGAAACCAAACCGTAAGCTTTAATTTTAAACAAACCAAATCGAATAACGTTTCGGTTCATGTTCCAAATTTGACAGAAGTAGCGATTTATCGTCAAACAGACGATTTGAAATTTCATTTGGTGGCATGAAAATCAATTTGGCGATATACACAAAACAGGCAATATTTTTAGCTTTTGGTGATTTAATTTTTTTGAATTCAAATCTTTATTTTTTTTTTCCAAGTTATTACTTAAACTTAACATTCGTTTTATAATTTGATATTTTGCTAGATGATGGAGCCATCATAAATAGTACTAAATATTAACGCACCCCAAAACCGAAAAACGATTTCTTTCTTATTCCTAAATTAATTTTAATAGATTTTTGAATTCGGTTATTTGAAATTTTACGATTTTTTGGCGATTTACATATATCTTACGATTGGTGATTCCGCTTTTTAAACCTGAAAGCCTACTTCATCTTCAAGGTTCAAGCTAACTTGATATGAGACAAATTTAATTCGGTTTAACTAGGTTTGTGCTTGACTCGGGTTAATAAACCGCGTTGAGCCTTCCCGGACAGTGATGCATTGTATAAATACAAACAAATTTAAGGTGGGCAAAAATTGATTTAATATGACCGCTAATTGTAACTGTGTAGGCGAAATTTAAATTTTGGTGTCTGAAATTTCATTCACAGTTGTTTAATTTTGTTCTTGGGTTGGTTGTAGAACCAGAAGAGTTTAACTGTCGATTTTTCTTAGGTGGGCAGCTCATTTTTTAAGGTAGGCACTGCCCACCTCTGCTCCCCCCTTCCTACGCCTATGTTTCTTTGGCAACTTAACAATCACACCATCCTTCCAATCCCTGGGATAGCATTCGTTTTCCCAAATGCTTTGTATCAACGGATGTAAAATACTAGCCGCTGTTACGGGATCGGCTTTCAGGAATTCAGCTGGTATTCCGTCCAGTCCAGCCGCCTTGTTGTTTTTGAGGAGATTTATTGATGTAAGGATTTCCGATTCTGACGGGGGTTCGATGTCAATACCCCTATAGGACCTGCGCATCTCGTTTAGTTGAGGCACTTCAGCACTCTGCTCAACTGAATCCTCATTTAGCAGGGCACAAAAATGGTCCTTCCATCTACGAAGCTGATCCTCAATTGATACCAAAAGTGTGCCATCCACATCCATTACAGGATGATTGGTGTTGCTTTTTTTCCCGATCACATCTTTGGCTATTTGGTACAGTTCCCGGATATCTCCTCTTCTAGCAGCGATTTCCGCATTATCTGCGAGTCCATCTAACCTCACCCTCTTGTCACGTCTCACACAACGATAGACCATCTTATGTGCAATGCGGTACTCTCTTCGCAAGTCAGCCTTTCGTTGAATATCAGCTTCGGCATTTATTTGGATTTTCAACGATTTGCGAAGTTTGAGGTGCCTTGGGATATCCAAGAGTCTCTACGTCTCGTTCGCTTGGGTACAGTTTCGGATCCAGCCTCCATAAAAATACTTTTAATTTCACCCCACATCTCATCAATTGCTGAATGCTCGATTCCATTTAATGACGAGGCTCTGTCGTTAAGGGTGGTGACATAGTTTCGACATATGTTGGGGTCATTTAAAGCATTAGTAATGAATTTTGAGCTCCTTGCTGCATCATGCGCTGGTTTTTGTACGGCAGCGGTTCGTAGTTTGAGACTCATCACAACCAAATGGTGGTCGCTTCCCACATCGGCATTTCTTATACTCCGGACATCACACATAGACTTCCTCCATCGCTGCTGAATCATGATATGATCAATTTGGTTTTCGGTTTGACCATCTGGATGCACCCAGGTAATTTTGTTGCACGTCTTATGCTTAAATACAGTCCCACCTATAACAAGACGATTCGCGTTACAAAAATCGACAAGCAAGTCACCATTTTCATTCATTGGCTCAATAGCAGTTCCAAAATCAAAAATTTTCACCGATTTATCGGATGCTATTGGCAAAGAAGAGCCACTTTCCCCTAAAAATGTTTATACTATATTAAAATTGAATCGTTACTCGATGCATACCTACTTACATTTTAAATCTCTACAACTTAGATTATGATCAGAGCTTAATAATAAACACTTCGTTAGAAGATTCGAGTACCAGCGTCAAAACATTTAACATCGAAATTTCGGCAATATGGAAGGAAATTGAAAGTGAGGAAACTTTATATAACTTCCAAAAGAGAGGTCCAAGATCAATAAAACACCTTAAAAAAGCAACCTGAACCAATTTATTTATTCAAACAAATTTTTCAAAAGACTAAAATTCAGTGCCCGTTAACATTTAAAAACAATAAGCTCAGTGATACTGGTCTTGCGATTAAAGTCACAGGTTTCTGTGTTGAATGCGATTGCAAATTCCAGGGGTGTGTAGCCAGCCAATAAACGACAGAGCCTCGTCATTAAATGGAATCGAGCATTCAGCAATTGATGAGATGTGGGGTGAAATTAAAAGTATTTTTATGGAGGCTGGATTCGAAACTGTACCCAAGCGAACGAGACGTAGAGACTCTTGGATATCCCAAGGCACCTGGGATAAGATCAAACTTCGCAAATCGTTGAAAATCCAAATAAATGCCGAAGCTGATATTCAACGAAAGGCTGACTTGCGAAGAGAGTACCGCATTGCACATAAGATGGTCTATCGTTGTGTGAGACGTGACAAGAGGGTGAGGTTAGATGGACTCGCAGATAATGCGGAAATCGCTGCTAGAAGAGGAGATATCCGGGAACTGTACCAAATAGCCAAAGATGTGATCGGGAAAAAAAGCAACACCAATCATCCTGTAATGGATGTGGATGGCACACTTTTGGTATCAATTGAGGATCAGCTTCGTAGATGGAAGGACCATTTTTGTGCCCTGCTAAATGAGGATTCAGTTGAGCAGAGTGCTGAAGTGCCCCAACTAAACGAGATGCGCAGGTCCTATAGGGGTATTGACATCGAACCCCCGTCAAAATCGGAAATTCGTACATCAATAAATCTCCTCAAAAACAACAAGGCAGCTGGACTGGACGGAATACCAGCTGAATTCCTGAAAGCCGATCCCGTAACAGCGGCTAGTATTTTACATCCGTTGATACAAAGCATTTGGGAAAACGAAAAGTAACATTGCCGGTAGTTTTAAATGTAACTTCTTGCAAAAATATTACTGCTGGCACTAAAAGCATTGTACTAACTAACACATGTGCGTTTGACAGTGTTTGTCAAATTTTAGCCATTGCTTTGAAAAATAATGTAAAATATAAAGAGGCCTTACAAAATATGAAAATTCCAATTATAGATGCGTCTTTAGTTTTTATAGAAGAAGGACTTAGGAATAACAAGTTTTACTCGGAGAGGACAAACATTTTTCTAAACTTAGACGTGTATAAAAAGCAGAGCAACAAATACAACATAATAAAAATTAAAGGCGATATCAACGTTGGGATTTTGGCAAGTTGCTTGTTTTCAAGCTCGGAGAGTTGCAGAATAACTTCAACATGTCAGAAGTGCAAAAAATCCAATATTACATATAAACCAACAATTCCAGCCAACTACGACAAACTGAAGCTCGGCTTTAACATGCTGTCAGAAGCTGTGCTACACGCGTTTCCCTCTCCAAAAGAATGTTGTGGCATAACCAAAACGGAAGAAATTACTTATAACGATCATATAATTATAGAAACAGATCTTGGCGAAAGTACAAAAACTGCCCTAAAGTCAATACCATTGACAATTAATTTTGACAAACAATTTGAATTAGCAGGAGTCGTCGGGTATTGTGGTTCGTTCAAATTAAACTCTGTTGGACATTATTCGGCATATACCTATACCAATGATAAATTATGGCTACAGTTTGATGACACATCAACAAAAAGTTCATTAAATCGATTGAGTAGTGATTGCCAAATATTTGCACACTTATGCATTTATGTAATGAAATAAGGAAAAAAATACTTGCTGTCGTTGTTGTCGTTGTTGTTGTTGTTGTTGTTGTTGCTGTTGTTGTTGTTGTTGTTGGCGTTGTTATTGTTGTAAATGCATTTCAATTGGCATCACGAACCGTGACGTTTTCAGCCATTCACCAGTTCTACGGATAGAACAACATCTTTGAGGCAACACTTTGAGAGTGGTGACTTCTCTCAAAAATATTCGACCAGTGACCGATTCCTTGCAAATTGTCGTTGATCCCGATTCAACCACACCACAACCACCACTACTTCCACCACCACCACCACCACCACCACCACCACCACCACCACCACAGTAGCAGTTCCAAAATCAAAAATTTTCACCGATTTATCGGATGCTATTGGCAAAGAAGAGCCACTTTCCCCTAAAAATGTTTATACTATATTAAAATTGACTCGTTACTCGATGCATACCTACTTACATTTTAAATCTCTACAACATAGATTATGATCAGAGCTTAATAATAAACACTTCGTTAGAAGATTCGAGTACCAGCGTCAAAACATTTAACATCGAAATTTCGGCAATATGGAAGGAAATTGAAAGTGAGGAAACTTTATATAACTTCCAAAAGAGAGGTCCAAGATCAATAAAACACCTTAAAAAAGCAACCTGGACCAATTTATTTATTCGACCAAATTTTTCAAAAGACTAAAATTCAGTGCCCGTTAACATTTAAAAACAATAAGCGCAGTGATACTGGTCTTGCGATTAAAGTCACAGGTTTCTGTGTTGAATGCGATTGCAAATTCCAGGGGTGTGTAGCCAGCCAATAAACCTGTTGAAAATTAAATAATTTTAATGGAGTGCCAGATATTGAATTATGATCCCTCATATATCCACTTAAAAAAACGCCAATTGAAGGGCTCTAAGAGAAGAGAAGTTGCATCTGAACTTGTGGATACAAAAAATGTTGCATCGATTTGGCGACGTAAAGAGGCAGACCAACTAATGGATTTTGGCGATGAAGAACCACCTCATTTGTTTAAGGGACCAACACTCAGGAAAGCAAAGCAAGAACACCAAGATAAATTGCTTAACATCAAAAGTAAAAATATTTATGATAGCATTCAAATTATATATTATGAACACAAATCTGAAGGTGCTATTAGGTCCATTGGCTTAGATCCCTTTTTTGTCCATTATTTTTCAAATGAGCAAATAGCCGTTTATATGAAACACCACGAAAATGTAATAATTGACTCCACTGGCTCACTGGTTAAAAAAATAAGATTACCTAATGGTGAATTGGGTCCCCACTTATTTTTGTACCAATGCGTAACGAAAGTAGCCAATAGTGGATACGTTCCAGTTTGTCAGATGGTTTCGGCTGCTCAAAACACAAATGCAATTTCCTATTGGCTTCAAGAGTTCCTTCGCATAGGGGCACAGCACAAGAAAACGTTCCCGATACCAAAAGAAATTGTAACAGATTTCAGCAAAGCCCTGCTAGGAGCTGCCGCTCGCTTCTTTGCACAGAAGAATAGCTCGGCCGAATATTTGAACCATTGTTTTAAATTGCTAAAAGGATCGTCAATGACATTAACGCCATGCTTAATTCGTCTGGATATTTGCCATTTTATTAACATGGTGGCAAAATGGAAATGTTGGAGGCAAAACCAGAGGCGCGTTAAGCAGTTCTATTTAAGAAGTTTTGCTGTAATGAGGGAACAAACTAGTCTTGAAGGAATCGAGGAACACGCTGAAGCCATATATACAGTCGCATTAAACGAAAATCAAATTCAAGGCAACTTAACCGACAAATCGAGAATATTCTTGTCCAATTCTATGAGGGGAATTACTGTTGATGAAAAGTTGTTAGAAAGTCAAGAAGATGAAATTGAATTTGAAGAAGATTTGGAGCAGAGCGAAGATATTTTTAAGTGGAATAATGACATTTTCGAAAAAACACAAAGTAAAATTGCAGAACAAAATGAAATCGGTGATATTAACCCATATTTCTGCCCAACAGTCGCCACAAATTTAAAAAGAATTCTTCCGTATTTCCCACTTTTCAGTGACGTTATGATATCTTTATTTAAATATGGCAGTGAAAGGCCAACATCAGCAGGAGTGGAATCCGAGTTTAATGATCTCAAAAATAGAGAGCTCGTAGAAACCACAACACTGAGGGTGGATAAATTCATAACTCGGTATATATCCACGTTTTCTGGAAAAATTAAAATCGCTCTCGCTGGTCAACACAAAGAAACTGTTAACACAATGTTAAAATTAAAACAAAATGAAACTTACCACCTATCTGCAGATGAGCACATTGCAGAATTACTTGAAGAAGAAAATTGGCGAAACAAAAACAAAAAAACATATAAAAAATATGACACTGACATACCAGATATTTCAAAAACAATGGCCGCAACACCTGAGTTTTTCCATGAAACATCGAGCGATGACGAGGAATCGAAGCTTAAAGAACATTGGCAGAAGAAAGAAAACAAAGCTGCATAAGCAAAATATATAGACCAACTTCCGCAATTCGATGATTTTCAGAAAAAAAGTAACATTGCCGGTAGTTTTAAATGTAACTTCTTGCAAAAATATTACTGCTGGCACTAAAAGCATTGTACTAACTAACACATGTGCGTTTGACAGTATTTGTCAAATTTTAGCCATTGCTTTGAAAAATAATGTAAAATATAAAGAGGCCTTACAAAATATGAAAATTCCAATTATAGATGCGTCTTTAGTTTTTATAGAAGAAGGACTTAGGAATAACAAGTTTTACTCGGAGAGGACAAACATTTTTCTAAACTTAGACGTGTATAAAAAGCAGAGCAACAAATACAACATAATAAAAATTAAAGGCGATATCAACGTTGGGATTTTGGCAAGTTGCTTGTTTTCAAGCTCGGAGAGTTGCAGAATAACTTCAACATGTCAGAAGTGCAAAAAATCCAATATTACATATAAACCAACAATTCCAGCCAACTACGACAAACTGAAGCTCGGCTTTAACATGCTGTCAGAAGCTGTGCTACACGCGTTTCCCTCTCCAAAAGAATGTTGTGGCATAACCAAAACGGAAGAAATTACTTATAACGATCATATAATTATAGAAACAGATCTTGGCGAAAGTACAAAAACTGCCCTAAAGTCAATACCATTGACAATTAATTTTGACAAACAATTTGAATTAGCAGGAGTCGTCGGGTATTGTGGTTCGTTCAAATTAAACTCTGTTGGACATTATTCGGCATATACCTATACCAATGATAAATTATGGCTACAGTTTGATGACACATCAACAAAAAGTTCATTAAATCGATTGAGTAGTGATTGCCAAATATTTGCACACTTATGCATTTATGTAATGAAATAAGGAAAAAAATACGTTGCTGTCGTTGTTGTTGTTGTTGTTGCTGTTGTTGTTGTTGTTGTTGGCGTTGTTATTGTTGTAAATGCATTTCAATTGGCATCACGAACCGTGACGTTTTCAGCCATTCACCAGTTCTACGGATAGAACAACATCTTTGAGGCAACACTTTGAGAGTGGTGACTTCTCTCAAAAATATTCGACCAGTGACCGATTCCTGGCAAATTGTCGTTGATCCCGATTCAACCACACCACAACCACCACTACTTCCACCACCACCACCACCACCACCACCACCACCACCACCACCACCACCACCACCACCACCACCACCACCACCACCACCACCACCACCACCACCACCACCACCACAGTAGCAGTTCCAAAATCAAAAATTTTCACCGATTTATCGGATGCTATTGGCAAAGAAGAGCCACTTTCCCCTAAAAATGTTTATACTATATTAAAATTGAATCGTTACTCGATGCATACCTACTTACATTTTAAATCTCTACAACATAGATTATGATCAGAGCTTAATAATAAACACTTCGTTAGAAGATTCGAGTACCAGCGTCAAAACATTTAACATCGAAATTTCGGCAATATGGAAGGAAATTGAAAGTGAGGAAACTTTATATAACTTCCAAAAGAGAGGTCCAAGATCAATAAAACACCTTAAAAAAGCAACCTGGACCAATTTATTTATTCGACCAAATTTTTCAAAAGACTAAAATTCAGTGCCCGTTAACATTTAAAAACAATAAGCGCAGTGATACTGGTCTTGCGATTAAAGTCACAGGTTTCTGTGTTGAATGCGATTGCAAATTCCAGGGGTGTGTAGCCAGCCAATAAACCTGTTGAAAATTAAATAATTTTAATGGAGTGCCAGATATTGAATTATAATCCCTCATATATCCACTTAAAAAAACGCCAATTGAAGGGCTCTAAGAGAAGAGAAGTTGCATCTGAACTTGTGGATACAAAAAATGTTGCATCGATTTGGCGACGTAAAGAGGCAGACCAACTAATGGATTTTGGCGATGAAGAACCACCTCATTTGTTTAAGGGACCAACACTCAGGAAAGCAAAGCAAGAACACCAAGATAAATTGCTTAACATCAAAAGTAAAAATATTTATGATAGCATTCAAATTATATATTATGAACACAAATCTGAAGGTGCTATTAGGTCCATTGGCTTAGATCCCTTTTTTGTCCATTATTTTTCAAATGAGCAAATAGCCGTTTATATGAAACACCACGAAAATGTAATAATTGACTCCACTGGCTCACTGGTTAAAAAAATAAGATTACCTAATGGTGAATTGGGTCCCCACTTATTTTTGTACCAATGCGTAACGAAAGTAGCCAATAGTGGATACGTTCCAGTTTGTCAGATGGTTTCGGCTGCTCAAAACACAAATGCAATTTCCTATTGGCTTCAAGAGTTCCTTCGCATAGGGGCACAGCACAAGAAAACGTTCCCGATACCAAAAGAAATTGTAACAGATTTCAGCAAAGCCCTGCTAGGAGCTGCCGCTCGCTTCTTTGCACAGAAGAATAGCTCGGCCGAATATTTGAACCATTGTTTTAAATTGCTAAAAGGATCGTCAATGACATTAACGCCATGCTTAATTCGTCTGGATATTTGCCATTTTATTAACATGGTGGCAAAATGGAAATGTTGGAGGCAAAACCAGAGGCGCGTTAAGCAGTTCTATTTAAGAAGTTTTGCTGTAATGAGGGAACAAACTAGTCTTGAAGGAATCGAGGAACACGCTGAAGCCATATATACAGTCGCATTAAACGAAAATCAAATTCAAGGCAACTTAACCGACAAATCGAGAATATTCTTGTCCAATTCTATGAGGGGAATTACTGTTGATGAAAAGTTGTTAGAAAGTCAAGAAGATGAAATTGAATTTGAAGAAGATTTGGAGCAGAGCGAAGATATTTTTAAGTGGAATAATGACATTTTCGAAAAAACACAAAGTAAAATTGCAGAACAAAATGAAATCGGTGATATTAACCCATATTTCTGCCCAACAGTCGCCACAAATTTAAAAAGAATTCTTCCGTATTTCCCGCTTTTCAGTGACGTTATGATATCTTTATTTAAATATGGCAGTGAAAGGCCAACATCAGCAGGAGTGGAATCCGAGTTTAATGATCTCAAAAATAGAGAGCTCGTAGAAACCACAACACTAAGGGTGGATAAATTCATAACTCGGTATATATCCACGTTTTCTGGAAAAGTTAAAATCGCTCTCGCTGGTCAACACAAAGAAACTGTTAACACAATGTTAAAATTAAAACAAAATGAAACTTACCACCTATCTGCAGATGAGCACATTGCAGAATTACTTGAAGAAGAAAATTGGCGAATCAAAAACAAAAAAACATATAAAAAATATGACACTGACATACCAGATATTTCAAAAACAATGGCCGCAACACCTGAGTTTTTCCATGAAACATCGAGCGATGACGAGGAATCGAAGCTTAAAGAACATTGGCAGAAGAAAGAAAACAAAGCTGCATAAACAAAATATATAGACCAACTTCCGCAATTCGATGATTTTCAGAAAAAAAGTAACATTGCCGGTAGTTTTAAATGCAACTTCTTGCAAAAATATTACTGCTGGCACTAAAAGCATTGTACTAACTAACACATGTGCGTTTGACAGTATTTGTCAAATTTTAGCCATTGCTTTGAAAAATAATGTAAAATATAAAGAGGCCTTACAAAATATGAAAATTCCAATTATAGATGCGTCTTTAGTTTTTATAGAAGAAAGACTTAGGAATAACAAGTTTTACTCGGAGAGGACAAACATTTTTCTAAACTTAGACGTGTATAAAAAGCAGAGCAACAAATACAACATAATAAAATTAAAGGCGATATCAACGTTGGGATTTTGGCAAGTTGCTTGTTTTCAAGCTCGGAGAGTTGCAGAATAACTTCAACATGTCAGAAGTGCAAAAAATCCAATATTACATATAAACCAACAATTCCAGCCAACTACGACAAACTGAAGCTCGGCTCAAGCATGCTGTCAGAAGCTGTGCTACACGCGTTTCCCTCTCCAAAAGAATGTTGTGGCATAACCAAAACGGAAGAAATTACTTATAACGATCATATAATTATAGAAACAGATCTTGGCGAAAGTACAAAAACTGCCCTAAAGTCAATACCATTGACAGTTAATTTTGACAAACAATTTGAATTAGCAGGAGTCGTCGGGTATTGTGGTTCGTTCAAATTAAACTCTGTTGGACATTATTCGGCATATACCTATACCAATGATAAATTATGGCTACAGTTTGATGACACATCAACAAAAAGTTCATTAAATCGATTGAGTAGTGATTGCCAAATATTTGCACACTTATGCATTTATGTAATGAAATAAGGAAAAAAATACGTTGCTGTCGTTGTTGTCGTTGTTGTTGTTGTTGTTGTTGCTGTTGTTGTTGTTGTTGTTGGCGTTGTTATTGTTGTAAATGCATTTCAATTGGCATCACGAACCGTGACGTTTTCAGCCATTCACCAGTTCTACGGATAGAACAACATCTTTGAGGCAACACTTTGATAGTGGTGACTTCTCTCAAAAATATTCGACCAGTGACCGATTCCTTGCAAATTGTCGTTGATCCCGATTCAACCACACCACAACCACCACTACTTCCACCACCACCACCACCACCACCACCACCACCACCACCACCACCACCACCACCACCACCACCACCACCACCACCACCACCACAGTAGCAGTTCCAAAATCAAAAATTTTCACCGATTTATCGGATGCTATTGGCAAAGAAGAGCCACTTTCCCCTAAAAATGTTTATACTATATTAAAATTGAATCGTTACTCGATGCATACCTACTTACATTTTAAATCTCTACAACATAGATTATGATCAGAGCTTAATAATAAACACTTCGTTAGAAGATTCGAGTACCAGCGTCAAAACATTTAACATCGAAATTTCGGCAATATGGAAGGAAATTGAAAGTGAGGAAACTTTATATAACTTCCAAAAGAGAGGTCCAAGATCAATAAAACACCTTAAAAAAGCAACCTGGACCAATTTATTTATTCGACCAAATTTTTCAAAAGACTAAAATTCAGTGCCCGTTAACATTTAAAAACAATAAGCGCAGTGATACTGGTCTTGCGATTAAAGTCACAGGTTTCTGTGTTGAATGCGATTGCAAATTCCAGGGGTGTGTAGCCAGCCAATAAACCTGTTGAAAATTAAATAATTTTAATGGAGTGCCAGATATTGAATTATGATCCCTCATATATCCACTTAAAAAAACGCCAATTGAAGGGCTCTAAGAGAAGAGAAGTTGCATCTGAACTTGTGGATACAAAAAATGTTGCATCGATTTGGCGACGTAAAGAGGCAGACCAACTAATGGATTTTGGCGATGAAGAACCACCTCATTTGTTTAAGGGACCAACACTCAGGAAAGCAAAGCAAGAACACCAAGATAAATTGCTTAACATCAAAAGTAAAAATATTTATGATAGCATTCAAATTATATATTATGAACACAAATCTGAAGGTGCTATTAGGTCCATTGGCTTAGATCCCTTTTTTGTCCATTATTTTTCAAATGAGCAAATAGCCGTTTATATGAAACACCACGAAAATGTAATAATTGACTCCACTGGCTCACTGGTTAAAAAAATAAGATTACCTAATGGTGAATTGGGTCCCCACTTATTTTTGTACCAATGCGTAACGAAAGTAGCCAATAGTGGATACGTTCCAGTTTGTCAGATGGTTTCGGCTGCTCAAAACACAAATGCAATTTCCTATTGGCTTCAAGAGTTCCTTCGCATAGGGGCACAGCACAAGAAAACGTTCCCGATACCAAAAGAAATTGTAACAGATTTCAGCAAAGCCCTGCTAGGAGCTGCCGCTCGCTTCTTTGCACAGAAGAATAGCTCGGCCGAATATTTGAACCATTGTTTTAAATTGCTAAAAGGATCGTCAATGACATTAACGCCATGCTTAATTCGTCTGGATATTTGCCATTTTATTAACATGGTGGCAAAATGGAAATGTTGGAGGCAAAACCAGAGGCGCGTTAAGCAGTTCTATTTAAGAAGTTTTGCTGTAATGAGGGAACAAACTAGTCTTGAAGGAATCGAGGAACACGCTGAAGCCATATATACAGTCGCATTAAACGAAAATCAAATTCAAGGCAACTTAACCGACAAATCGAGAATATTCTTGTCCAATTCTATGAGGGGAATTACTGTTGATGAAAAGTTGTTAGAAAGTCAAGAAGATGAAATTGAATTTGAAGAAGATTTGGAGCAGAGCGAAGATATTTTTAAGTGGAATAATGACATTTTCGAAAAAACACAAAGTAAAATTGCAGAACAAAATGAAATCGGTGATATTAACCCATATTTCTGCCCAACAGTCGCCACAAATTTAAAAAGAATTCTTCCGTATTTCCCACTTTTCAGTGACGTTATGATATCTTTATTTAAATATGGCAGTGAAAGGCCAACATCAGCAGGAGTGGAATCCGAGTTTAATGATCTCAAAAATAGAGAGCTCGTAGAAACCACAACACTGAGGGTGGATAAATTCATAACTCGGTATATATCCACGTTTTCTGGAAAAATTAAAATCGCTCTCGCTGGTCAACACAAAGAAACTGTTAACACAATGTTAAAATTAAAACAAAATGAAACTTACCACCTATCTGCAGATGAGCACATTGCAGAATTACTTGAAGAAGAAAATTGGCGAAACGAAAACAAAAAAACATATAAAAAATATGACACTGACATACCAGATATTTCAAAAACAATGGCCGCAACACCTGAGTTTTTCCATGAAACATCGAGCGATGACGAGGAATCGAAGCTTAAAGAACATTGGCAGAAGAAAGAAAACAAAGCTGCATAAACAAAATATATAGACCAACTTCCGCAATTCGATGATTTTCAGAAAAAAAAGTAACATTGCCGGTTGTTTTAAATGTAACTTCTTGCAAAAATATTACTGCTGGCACTAAAAGCATTGTACTAACTAACACATGTGCGTTTGACAGTATTTGTCAAATTTTAGCCATTGCTTTGAAAAATAATGTAAAATATAAAGAGGCCTTACAAAATATGAAAATTCCAATTATAGATGCGTCTTTAGTTTTTATAGAAGAAGGACTTAGGAATAACAAGTTTTACTCGGAGAGGACAAACATTTTTCTAAACTTAGACGTGTATAAAAAGCAGAGCAACAAATACAACATAATAAAAATTAAAGGCGATATCAACGTTGGGATTTTGGCAAGTTGCTTGTTTTCAAGCTCGGAGAGTTGCAGAATAACTTCAACATGTCAGAAGTGCAAAAAATCCAATATTACATATAAACCAACAATTCCAGCCAACTACGACAAACTGAAGCTCGGCTTTAACATGCTGTCAGAAGCTGTGCTACACGCGTTTCCCTCTCCAAAAGAATGTTGTGGCATAACCAAAACGGAAGAAATTACTTATAACGATCATATAATTATAGAAACAGATCTTGGCGAAAGTACAAAAACTGCCCTAAAGTCAATACCATTGACAATTAATTTTGACAAACAATTTGAATTAGCAGGAGTCGTCGGGTATTGTGGTTCGTTCAAATTAAACTCTGTTGGACATTATTCGGCATATACCTATACCAATGATAAATTATGGCTACAGTTTGATGACACATCAACAAAAAGTTCATTAAATCGATTGAGTAGTGATTGCCAAATATTTGCACACTTATGCATTTATGTAATGAAATAAGGAAAAAAATACGTTGCTGTCGTTGTTGTCGTTGTTGTTGTTGTTGTTGTTGCTGTTGTTGTTGTTGTTGTTGGCGTTGTTATTGTTGTAAATGCATTTCAATTGGCATCACGAACCGTGACGTTTTCAGCCATTCACCAGTTCTACGGATAGAACAACATCTTTGAGGCAACACTTTGAGAGTGGTGACTTCTCTCAAAAATATTCGACCAGTGACCGATTCCTTGCAAATTGTCGTTGATCCCGATTCAACCACACCACAACCACCACTACTTCCACCACCACCACCACCACCACCACCACCACCACCACCACCACCACCACCACCACCACCACCACCACCACCACCACCACCACCACCACCACCACCACCACCACCACAGTAGCAGTTCCAAAATCAAAAATTTTCACCGATTTATGGGATGCTATTGGCAAAGAAGAGCCACTTTCCCCTAAAAATGTTTATACTATATTAAAATTGAATCGTTACTCGATGCATACCTACTTACATTTTAAATCTCTACAACATAGATTATGATCAGAGCTTAATAATAAACACTTCGTTAGAAGATTCGAGTACCAGCGTCAAAACATTTAACATCGAAATTTCGGCAATATGGAAGGAAATTGAAAGTGAGGAAACTTTATATAACTTCCAAAAGAGAGGTCCAAGATCAATAAAACACCTTAAAAAAGCAACCTGGACCAATTTATTTATTCGACCAAATTTTTCAAAAGACTAAAATTCAGTGCCCGTTAACATTTAAAAACAATAAGCGCAGTGATACTGGTCTTGCGATTAAAGTCACAGGTTTCTGTGTTGAATGCGATTGCAAATTCCAGGGGTGTGTAGCCAGCCAATAAACCTGTTGAAAATTAAATAATTTTAATGGAGTGCCAGATATTGAATTATGATCCCTCATATATCCACTTAAAAAAACGCCAATTGAAGGGCTCTAAGAGAAGAGAAGTTGCATCTGAACTTGTGGATACAAAAAATGTTGCATCGATTTGGCGACGTAAAGAGGCAGACCAACTAATGGATTTTGGCGATGAAGAACCACCTCATTTGTTTAAGGGACCAACACTCAGGAAAGCAAAGCAAGAACACCAAGATAAATTGCTTAACATCAAAAGTAAAAATATTTATGATAGCATTCAAATTATATATTATGAACACAAATCTGAAGGTGCTATTAGGTCCATTGGCTTAGATCCCTTTTTTGTCCATTATTTTTCAAATGAGCAAATAGCCGTTTATATGAAACACCACGAAAATGTAATAATTGACTCCACTGGCTCACTGGTTAAAAAAATAAGATTACCTAATGGTGAATTGGGTCCCCACTTATTTTTGTACCAATGCGTAACGAAAGTAGCCAATAGTGGATACGTTCCAGTTTGTCAGATGGTTTCGGCTGCTCAAAACACAAATGCAATTTCCTATTGGCTTCAAGAGTTCCTTCGCATAGGGGCACAGCACAAGAAAACGTTCCCGATACCAAAAGAAATTGTAACAGATTTCAGCAAAGCCCTGCTAGGAGCTGCCGCTCGCTTCTTTGCACAGAAGAATAGCTCGGCCGAATATTTGAACCATTGTTTTAAATTGCTAAAAGGATCGTCAATGACATTAACGCCATGCTTAATTCGTCTGGATATTTGCCATTTTATTAACATGGTGGCAAAATGGAAATGTTGGAGGCAAAACCAGAGGCGCGTTAAGCAGTTCTATTTAAGAAGTTTTGCTGTAATGAGGGAACAAACTAGTCTTGAAGGAATCGAGGAACACGCTGAAGCCATATATACAGTCGCATTAAACGAAAATCAAATTCAAGGCAACTTAACCGACAAATCGAGAATATTCTTGTCCAATTCTATGAGGGGAATTACTGTTGATGAAAAGTTGTTAGAAAGTCAAGAAGATGAAATTGAATTTGAAGAAGATTTGGAGCAGAGCGAAGATATTTTTAAGTGGAATAATGACATTTTCGAAAAAACACAAAGTAAAATTGCAGAACAAAATGAAATCGGTGATATTAACCCATATTTCTGCCCAACAGTCGCCACAAATTTAAAAAGAATTCTTCCGTATTTCCCGCTTTTCAGTGACGTTATGATATCTTTATTTAAATATGGCAGTGAAAGGCCAACATCAGCAGGAGTGGAATCCGAGTTTAATGATCTCAAAAATAGAGAGCTCGTAGAAACCACAACACTGAGGGTGGATAAATTCATAACTCGGTATATATCCACGTTTTCTGGAAAAATTAAAATCGCTCTCGCTGGTCAACACAAAGAAACTGTTAACACAATGTTAAAATTAAAACAAAATGAAACTTACCACCTATCTGCAGATGAGCACATTGCAGAATTACTTGAAGAAGAAAATTGGCGAAACGAAAACAAAAAAACATATAAAAAATATGACACTGACATACCAGATATTTCAAAAACAATGGCCGCAACACCTGAGTTTTTCCATGAAACATCGAGCGATGACGAGGAATCGAAGCTTAAAGAACATTGGCAGAAGAAAGAAAACAAAGCTGCATAAACAAAATATATAGACCAACTTCCGCAATTTGATGATTTTCAGAAAAAAAGTAACATTGCCGGTAGTTTTAAATGTAACTTCTTGCAAAAATATTACTGCTGGCACTAAAAGCATTGTACTAACTAACACATGTGCGTTTGACAGTATTTGTCAAATTTTAGCCATTGCTTTGAAAAATAATGTAAAATATAAAGAGGCCTTACAAAATATGAAAATTCCAATTATAGATGCGTCTTTAGTTTTTATAGAAGAGGGACTTAGGAATAACAAGTTTTACTCGGAGAGGACAAACATTTTTCTAAACTTAGACGTGTATAAAAAGCAGAGCAACAAATACAACATAATAAAAATTAAAGGCGATATCAACGTTGGGATTTTGGCAAGTTGCTTGTTTTCAAGCTCGGAGAGTTGCAGAATAACTTCAACATGTCAGAAGTGCAAAAAATCCAATATTACATATAAACCAACAATTCCAGCCAACTACGACAAACTGAAGCTTGGCTTTAACATGCTGTCAGAAGCTGTACTACACGCGTTTCCCTCTCCAAAAGAATGTTGTGGCATAACCAAAACGGAAGAAACTACTTATAACGATCATATAATTATAGAAACAGATCTTGGCGAAAGTACAAAAACTGCCCTAAAGTCAATACCATTGACAATTAATTTTGACAAACAATTTGAATTAGCAGGAGTCGTCGGGTATTGTGGTTCGTTCAAATTAAACTCTGTTGGACATTATTCGGCATACACCTATACCAATGATAAATTATGGCTACAGTTTGATGACACATCAACAAAAAGTTCATTAAATCGATTGAGTAGTGATTGCCAAATATTTGCACAGTTATGCATTTATGTAATGAAATAAGGAAAAAAATACGTTGTTGTCGTTGTTGTTGTTGTTGTTGTTGGCGTTGTTATTGTTGTTAATGTATTTCAATTGGCATCACGAACCGTGACGTTTTCAGCCATTCACCAGTTCTACGGATAGAACAACATCTTTGAGGCAACACTTTGAGAGTGGTGACTTCTCTCAAAAATATTCGACCAGTGACCGATTCCTTGCAAATTGTCGTTGATCCCGATTCAACCACACCACAACCACCACTACTTCCACCACCACCACCACCACCACCACCACCACCACCACCACCACCACCACCACCACCACCACCTCATTCAGTTAAAGAAGAATGACAATACCAATATAGTTATGAATTCCATGTGAGTACCTTTACTCCTGTCCCTGTAGTGAAGTCCCGTAAAAATGTCCGTACTGATTTATCTAACCGCCAGAATCGATTAAAGTACAAATAGGAGAGTCAGAAAAACTTGGGTAGACATCACCGTTTTCTGGAGGGGGTTTTTTAGACGCCATTTTCCAAAATGGCCGACAAATAGTAGTTTAATTTGTATGGGAGAACGGAAAAATCTCCATAAAAATTAAACCACTAAACCGATTTTGATGAAATGATCAGACATGATAAAAAACCAGATGAGAAGCCAACATAATTAATTTCCGCCCACTGCCACGCCCCCTTTTTTGAAAAAGTAATATTATTCTTCAAAATTAATACAAATTCGGATGTTGCTTTAGTTAAACTTATAAGAATATTATTTTATGGAATATAAGCTGTAAAAAGTTCCTACCACGCCTATTTTGTGGGCGTTTATTATTTTGTGACTTGTATTTAGTTCGTTTTAGTAAGATAAAATCTGAACCACTTCACCGAATGTAATGAAATTTTCACACATGATAGCGAACAGTATAGGATTGTATACAATTTTCGCACATTGACACGCCTACAAAAGCCCATCTTATCACTCTTCCTCATTAGCTGCTAAAAGCCGTAGGAAATGATATCAATTAAGATGCTTTTTGAAGTTTCCTGATTGATATTGACTAAAGAAAATCTATTATTTTAGATTTTTAGTAAACAAAAATAAAAAATTATAAAAAATACAATTACATACATTTGCAATTCATTTGTATACTAATTCATCTCGTACATTGCTCACCACATTTGCAATACTCTGTGCATGTCAAATACTTAAATTTACATTTACACCTTTATTTAATTTACACTTTTAATTATAGTTTAGGGGGTCAATGACCTGTAAAACTGTGAAATGAAAACAAAGTTATCATTTCATTTCCACAGAGTTTTATCATTTTATCACTTCACAAACACGCGCAAGGCGATTCCGGAACTCGTTATGAAAAACAGCTGTCAAAGTGAGTACTAAAAAGTACTAACATGAAAAACGCTACCACTTGTTCATAGAAAAAGATGATTGTGACGTCATAGAAATACCAAGATGGCGAGTTGGGTGTATCAAATGAGCACAATTTGTCTTTGTTTATAATTTTTCTTTTCAAAGGTTTTCACAGAATGTAATGATTGTGATAAACGAATCATCATATAAAAACATTTTGGCATTTGCTTTCATTTTTTCACTTCGCAAATCGCATTTGGCGTGAAGGCGTTATGATATTTATCACTTCACAGTATCACAGATCAAGAATTAACCCCCATAAGGCATTATGTAAAGGCACAATCTGTCAGCTGCAGGCTTGAATCTGGAAAATAGCTCTATGAAAGGCTTAAGTATTACCTTAAAAAACAAAACAGCATCTTCGGATATGTCCATTTCTAACTGTAAAAGATAAGGGTGGTAACTCTGATATATGTTTCTATTTATGTAAGGAACAACGAAGCTCATCGAATGTCTTACACTTTGCTGATGAATGTAAAACTTGAACAAGGTATTCCTCTACTTTGTCAAGTATTTCATCAGATAAAATATTATCTTCTGCAAATCGAAATAGTATCTAAGGGTTCTGGCGATGCTTTAATTGCAGATGATTTTGTTCCCATCTTCCTTGTGGTATCACAAACTGGGGGTCAATTCTCGATCTGTGAAACTGTGAAATGAAAACAAAGTTATCATTTCAGTTTTCACAGAGTTTCATCATTTTATCACTTCACAAACACGCGGCAGGCGATTCCTGAACTCATTATGAGAAACAGCTGTCAAAGTGAGTTCTAAAAAGTACTAAAATTAAAAAAATCTACCACTTGCTCATAGAAAAAGATGATTGTGACGTCAGAGAAAGACCAAGGTGGCGACTTGGGTGTATCAAATGAGCACAATTTGTTTCTGTTTATCATTTTTCTTATCACAGGTTTTCGCAGAATGAATTTATTGTTATAAAAGAATCATCATATGAAAACATTTGTTTTCATTTTTTCACACTAAGAGAATCGCATTTGGCGTGAAGGGGTTATCATATCTCTCACTTCACAGTTTTACGGATCGAGAATTGACCCCTTGTAAGTATGTGGGCCTTAATTAAATTGATGTAAAGGGGGCGTGGCAGTGGGCGGAAATTAATTATGTTGGCTTCTTATCTTGTTTTTTATCATGTCTGATTATTTCATTAAAATCGGTTTAGTGGTTTAATTTTTATGGAAATTTTTCCGTTCTCCCATACAAATTATACTACTATTTGCCGGCCATTTTGGAAAATGGCATCTTAAAACCCCCCTCCAGAAAACGGTGATGTCTACCCAAGTTTTTCTGACTCTCCTTTATGTACTTAAATCGATTCTAGCGGTTAGATAAATCAGTACGGAAATTTCTACGGGACTTCACTACAGGGACTGTATTACTACGTATAAACACATATTTTGAAAAATTAAATTTATTTCAATATTATAGTTTTTGGTTATGCTAATTTTGTATTATTCTAAGGCCCATTTGCTGATTCAAAATATATAAATATTTAAGTAGAACATAAACAATAATTTGACAGTTTACGCAGAGGACAAAGTAGAACATAAGCTTTTTAAGTAGAACACAAACGCTTAAGTTTCGTATCAGCAAACGGGTCTAAAAGGGATATGTACAAAGTTTCAAAGCCAGTTTAATATCCTTTTTTCATACATAGAGTCGATTTTTCAATAATCAGTTAAACAATTAAAATAAAAAAAAATATCGTAACTGACTACATACTTAAAAATTGGCTCTTAAAAGTTTAATTATATTCCTACTATATGTAATGTAGGTACTTCCTATTTTTTTCTCATTTAATCTCACTGCATGCGTTTTCCAGTAAAACTTCCACGTTGAACTTCTCCTTGATATTCGATCTCGGGACCAGAGATAAACTTGGCTATGGCACTTCAATTTCACAAAAAAAAAAGATCGAACTACTGTCAACTTTATTATCTAAAATTAAAACAAGTCGTAGAACTGGGACACTTCACTCGTCTAGTTATGACAAAAATATCTTTCGAAAGAGGAAAGTTGAGATAACTCAGCCAGCGTCAGTTCCTTCAGCTACTACATCCACGAAAGCAACAACAAAAGAAACAATCCACGAAAGCTTCCAAACAGCGCAGGTAATCGGCCCTATCATGAATTCCATCGTAATCGGAAAGTTGTTACAAATCCCGAAAAAAGCTACATTTGTATCACCAAATCCGTTTTCCGAATTCCTAACAACTTTCTGATTAAGATGGAATTCGTGATAGGGCTGAGTGCATTTCCAACATGCCGGTTTTTGTTTCAATAAATTTTGTAAAAAACAAAACCCAAACCTTATCAAAAATTGATTTTTTTTTCATTTTCATCGTATAAACAGGCACGAACGCGTGAGCAACATTTGGGTAGCGGAAAAAAACTTCGGAATCCAAATTCTATCCTGTACACCTTAAAAGGAGGTAAAACTTTTGCCTATTAGAGATTTATTCTTCGACCTCTGATCATCATAACCATCCCATTACGCACGAAGAAGAAGAGAATTCATCATTTTGTTAACTCAAATCCTGGTGCAGTGCATTTTTGGTGAAATAAACCAGTTCCATCACAATGGAGCTGGATCAGAAGAGTCACATCACCAGCAACAAGTGCCGCATATGAACTCCAATCAGAGAAATCCTGGTTAAATCCTGGTTAAATTTGATCCCATGGCTAAATTTTGACATTACTGAGGTGAATATAGACGTCAAAATTTAACCTGCTCAGGAGCAGAGAATATGAAATAAAGAAGTCAATCCTCAGCTGTCAATTTGATTTGCCTACAAGCTGGAAGCGAACAGCTGATGTATTAGATTTGCAAAGTATTAGTGAAAAGCAGTGCAAAACGCACACATAGAATCAACTAGTCATTCAGCACATCATTCAGCACAGGTCTTGTTGTTGTTGCAATTCACATCTATTTCTTCGACACGAAATGAAATTACAAATACAACAATGTAAACAAATGGGTTTTGGGGGGTGAAACGTACGAAGGATTGGCTTCTATATTTGATATTCTCTGATTCCAATGCACACTCATAATCCTTTATGAACACAACAATTACATCAATTGAAAAGCAGTCGCAAGCGATCGGCCGTTTTTGAAAACATCATCTACATCAAAAATGCATTTGCAGAGTGTTCTTTAACGCAAACTGCTAAAATCACATGTTCAAAAACATCATCTGCGGTGCAGCTGCGCAGTAAAAAAATCGAGTTGACGATAAAAAATAATGAAAAACCAGAGAGCGTGTTCGCAAATATAAAATGCGTTTGCGAATAAATTGAATAACATTCATAAAACCGATTTTGTGCAAGGCAGGACGATTGCCTATGAGGATTTCAATCTGCGCCAAAAAATGACTATCATTACGATCAAATTGACTTTGATTTGACGTTTTCGAAAACGGCCATTGTTTGGTTTCTATGTCGAGAGACCAAAGAAGAATGCTGCATTCCGTAGCCCTGCAAACACAATGATGAATATAGTTATTATGCAAAGCGTAGTAGGAGTAAGTGATTTTTAAAAGTTTAAGCGTTCTCAATTGTGTCTTATTATTATTCTTATTTAGATTATAGAAAACGTCAAAGCCGAAAATATTGCATCAGCCATATAAAACCAAAGAACTTAAATTTGGGGTTTACTCCGATGGAAGACAATTTCCTTACTCCGCTCCGGTGGCTACGTTTGGATCACTGAATGCTGCCCTGTATTTGTTTTTAATGGCCGATCTATTTGCATTTGAAAATAACTTGGTGCTATTAATTATTTGTTTATATGTACATATATTAATTATTTTCTTTTTTTTACAAAACTTACGTATGCATGAATATAACATTGTTTTATAAAAATAATTTTATTTTGTTTCATTATTCTATTAAAATCTTTATTTTGTTCACTTTCGTATAAATAGTTTTTTCATTATTGGCCCTGAAAAAAATTTTAGAAATGTGAAATTGATGCAGAAATAATACATATTTTTTGTATGTAGGAAACATTTGTACAAAAATATATATTATATATTATTTAAATGAAAAAAGTCTACAATATAAACAAAATTAAACAAATTTTTGAATGCATATATTAAATACTTATGAATTTGTTTGTATCCGAATATTGTTTAAAAGTGATTAAAGAAATGTAAAAACAAAAATGGGCCAGTTCTTTTTATTATTGTTTTGCTTGCATAAAGCAAGCTTGTTATAATTGAAGATCTTTTTAAATATTTTTGCAGGCCATCGGATTTATTTTCCCTATAGCCGATAGTATATCAAAGAGAAAAAAATGAAGATTGGATCGGTTTTGTGTTTGGAGGTACACTGGACGTCCACTATAATGAGAATTTTAGTAAAACGACTATCGTAATAAGGGTGTATTTATTACGATAGTCGTTTTACTAAAACGCCACAAAAATGACAAGGCTCCAGAAACGACAATTGGCATTTGAATGAAACTAAAAGTTAAGTGTTCTCTCCGCTCTTCACTATTCTCACCATTTTAACTGAAACGCCAAATGTCACTTCTAGAGCCGTGTCGTTTTACTGGCGTTTTAGTAAAATGACTATCGTAATAAGGGTGATAATGTTCAGCCAATTAGTTATATCGAAAGATTCGTTATATCGAAAACAGTTTTTTTGACCCTAAAAAAGAACAATATTAACTGATCATTTAAAAAGTAATTTTTTATATCAAATTTTTAAAATTGCACACAATTAATAAATTTTGAGAAGAAACAAAGGCCGTTTCCGAAAAAGTCAAATCAAAGCCAATAGCCCTTATTGCGAGTGTCGTTTGCTTTCGATAAACGACTTTTGTCGAAAGTCGATTATCGAAAAAAATTAATTTTGATGTTGAAAATTTTAATATTTTGAACAAAATTTTTCGTAAACAAGTCAAAACAAAAAATTTCACAATAATTATTAAAATTTTCAACACCAACATTAATTTTTTCGATTATCGACTTTCGACAAAAGTCGTTTATTGAAAGCAAACGACACTCGCAATAAGGGCCAATATGATCGTCATTTTTTTTACGCAGATTGCAATCGTCATATATAACGGGTGATTTTTTAGCTGGTTTGGTTTTGGCAACACTGGTTTTGACAGCTGACGTGTGTTTAGTACCTTGTGTCACTGTCAAACAGCTTCAGTTTGGTTTGCAATTTAACCATGGATCGTCTTACAAATGAACAACGCTTGCAAATTATTGAATTTTACTATCAAAATTCGTGCTCGGTTCGAAATGTTCATCGCGCGCTGCTTCCATTTTATGGTCGGCATTCTCGACCTTCTGAGCAGTCTATTCGGAAGATTGTGACCAAATTTCGCACCAAATTTACTTTGTTGGACATTAAACCACCAACACGTTTACGTACTGTGCGTAGTGAAGAAAATATTGCGGCCGTATCAGCTAGTGTGACAGAAGACCGCGAAATGTCGATTCGGCGCCGTTCCCAGCAGTTAGGCCTTTGTTACAGCGATGATAACAAACTTTTTTTTTGCCCGAAATGGAAGTTCTTGACTTGCATGATATGTGGTTTCAACAAGACGGTGCCACATGCCACACAGCACGCGAAACAATGGCGCAATTGCGAGGCGAGTTTGGTGAACAGTTAATTTCACGTTTCGGGCCGGTCAATTGGCCGCCTAGATCGTGCGATTTGACACCATTAGATTATATTTTGTGGGGGTATGTCAAGGCTAATGTCTATAGGGACAAGCCCGCTTCGATTGACGCACTGGAAGCCAACATCCATGCATTCATTCGTGAGATACCGGCCGATATGTGTGAAAGAGTAGGCCAAAATTGGACTCAGCGGATGGGCTACCTGAGACGCAGCCGCGGTCAACATTTGCATGAAATTATCTTTAAACATTAAATTGCAAGGTTCAAACTATCGATTCAAATAAATATTTCATTCATTTTTTCGAATTTTTTGTGTTTTTTTTTTTTTAAAAGTTCTAAACCTCTTAAAAAATCACCCGTTACAAACGTCCTGCTTGCACAAAATCGGATTGATGAAAGTCATTCAAAACACAAAACGAATTTGATGTTTACGAACACGCTGTCTGGTTTCTCAATTTTTTTTTACTGCAAAGCTGCGCCGCAGATGATGTTTTCGAACATGTGACTTTAGCAGTTTGCGTTAAAGAGCATTCTGCAAGTGCATTTTTGATGCAGATGACGTTTTCGAAAACGGCCAGTTATTCATTTGCGTTTTAAAATATAGGCTATCTCTTTGATTCCCGAATTATTGTGTTTCATTATTATTTTTTAGATTTTTTTTTAATGACAGTTGATAGGTGATTTCAAATTAAAACAACTGGGAGCTGGGACCCGAGGGAAAAATGCTCGATGAGGTGGTTTGAAGTTGTAGCTACTGCCCCAATGGGACCCTCCTATGTAGCTTCCTCTACTTTCGAATCTGTTCGGAAGTTGTTTTCAATGCTTGTTATAAATGGTAATATGTATGAAAGTAAGATCAAATGGTAGTACTTCTGACTTTCTGTCACTAAATCTCCAATTAGACCTCTATTTTATTTTTGATTATAAAGACCTGTGCCAAGATTCAGCTATTTCAGCGAGTGAGATGAGATGACTCGCCTTACTCGCCGACTCATCTCACTTCACTCGCAAAAGTGATTCAGCTATTTAAGTGAAATGAGTAAGTTCGAATTTAGTTTCGAACATGAGACAAAGAATAAATATAAAAGAGCTAAATTCTACCTCCTTGTCACACTCGTTTCGCAAAACGAAATGAAACAACAAATACAACAATGTAAACATTGGAATCTTTAATAATGGAGTTTGGAGTATCTTTTGTTTCAATTATTTTTTTTCTTGTCATAATTAAAGTTTAATGTGTTTGATGTGAGTTTTACCCTTGAGAAATAAAAAGTTTAAAAGTGTTAAAAGCGAATAGAATATAAATTTATTTAATATACAGGGTGTCCCGTAATGAGTGGATAATACTGCAACTGGTGATAGCAGGCTTTATGACTGCTCAGAAAAAAAAAAATATAAAAAAATATTTTTCTTGTGGTCTCCATGGTATAATTTATTTTCGAAAAATGTTAAAAAATTCGGGGTCTCCTAAAATACCTAATTACAACGGCCACCCATAAAGGATTCTTATTATTTTTGTATTTTTATAATATTCTTGAATAACCGTTCTAAATGATGGGTAGTAAATTTTAACAGCTGATGCATTTTTTGTGTTATAATTTTTTTAAATTATTTTTTTATTCAAAAATAGTTCAATATTTTTTTCACCACAGTTTGAAAAATCATAAAGGGAAAAAAATGTATGAGAACATAGGTGGCAAATTTGATAAAAATTGGCCTGTTGAATGTACTTTCCAAAATGGTATAACACATGTTTGTGTCTACAACCATAACCAATAAAATTGGCATTTGATCTACTTTAGTAGTTTCTTAACATTTTATCAGATGAAATTAAGTTACTTAATTAAGTAGACACTACGACGACGAATGAATGACTAATATCGTTTTTTTAATTTTTATTGCATTTAAAAATAACCGTTCTTAAATAAAGGCAGTAACATTTAACACTATAGTCTATCCAGCAAAAATTGTCAGTACAGGGCTTATGGGCGAGCTTTTTTCAAAACAGTGGTGCCAGTGTATACCATCACAACACTCAAATAACAAACCTGCCACTGAAAAAGATACTAAGCCACTGATAAACATACAGGAATTGTTGTTGCAACTCCTTGAAACATTTCGTACGCTCCAACATGACGACCGTCGTCTTTCAATGCCAAAAGCATTCTGATCGTATACTCGCTCTCGCTTCTACCTTCGCTGTGTGAAATAAAACAAAAATTCAAATTCCAACAGAGTTGTCTTTGCCATGTTGCAACAGTACGAAAGAGCTTTTTCAGTGGTTTTTATGAAAGAACTTTCAGTTTTGAAGCTTTTGAGAACAATATTTATAAAGGTGAGAGCCAAAAGTGTTGTCGTTTTGATTGTCCCCTTATTATTTATTTGTATATTTACTTAAAATTTGTACGATTTTAGTCTTTAAGAAGAAAAAAGTTATTTGCGCTAAGTTTTGAAACATTCACAAAGCGTTACGTGATCAAATTCATTTAAAAAGGAGTGCTGTGGTAAAAAAAGATAAATGGATCTTTTTTTAATATGTTTGAAATGGTATAAATGGTAACCATATGCACATTGTTCTTCGATTTGTGGCAATTTATAATTAGAAGTACGGAAGCCCTGTGAGAGCTTTAACTTGAGACAGATGTTTGTAAGCCAATGCAACCAGACTGAGAGGCAAACGTCCTATCTTCCCTTTACTGACTATTTTTGTTGGATAGAGCATAGTTGCTGGATTTTTTTTTAAATAGTTTTTTTAATTAATTTTTAATAAAAAAATGATTAAATATATATTTTCATCAAAGTTTGATGACTACAAAAATTGAGTTGTAAGGAAAAGTCAATAGATATACCAGTGTCACTATTATGTCTGCTAAATTCAATACCTAAAATAATAGTATGCACTTTCAAAAAGGTTTTGATTTAGGTATGGGAAATGCGATAAATAAAAACAACAGTATTAAAATTATGACTTATTTGTATTTTTAAATAAATTTACATCAAGTTTTCAAACTGTCCCCCATTCACTGTGATACAGGCTCTGCATCTTCTAATGAAGGACCTCTCAATAAAACGAGCATATTGTCGCTCATTTATTTTCATCACAGCGTCTTGAACACGACGACGCAGTTCCGTAATGGATGTATTTGGTTTAGTATAAACCATTTCTTTCAGGCACCCCCAGTAGAAAAAGTCCAAAGGATTTAGGTCTGGCGAACGTGGTGGCCACAAAATTGGGCCCAGACGGCCTATCCACCTGTTGGGTTACGTTCGATTCAAGTACCTCCTTACATTTACAGCATAATGAGCAGGACATCCATCGTTTTGAAGCCACATTGAATTCCTTAGCTCCTCGGGCACTTCTTGCAATAGAGTTGGCAAATTAGTTTGCAAGAAATTAAGATAGGCTTCACCATCTAAGTTGCCTGGTAATTCAAAAGGGCCTATAACTTGTCCATTCAGGATACCTGCCCAGTAATTGATTTTGAATTGGTACTGCGATCTGTCCTCGCGCATTAAATTTGGATTTTCCAGTTGCCAGTTATGTAAATTATGGATATTGAAATATCCATCCCTTTTAAGAGACGACTCATCACTCCACAATATTTTTTTTGAAGAACTCCGGATCTTCGTGAATTGTTTCCAACATTTTTTGACAAAAAATAACTCTTGCGGGGAAATCTCTTGGTAGCAGAGTCTGGACACGCGTGAAATGAAAAGGATGAAATTTATATTTTTGCAATACCTTATGAACTGATGATTTTGCGATCCCTGTTCGTCTTGCAATCTCCCGTGTTGATGTAGTTGAATCTGCTTCAATTGCATTCAGCACAATACCATCAATTTCTTCTCGCGGTAAACGTCCTCCGCTAGTGCTGCCCAGTCCATTACTAGGCATTCGTCCTTCTGAAAAACATTGGTGGACTCTGATGAACACTCGATAGTCCGGATGTCGCGCATTTGGATATCGCTCTTTATAGAGTGCTGCAGCTGCGTTAGCGCTTCCTCTGCATTCCCCGTATATTAAATGCATATTTGCATACTCCAGCGGCGTATACTGTGACATTCTTAATCAGTATTAATTTAATCAAATTCAAAAATGCGTTTAATTGACGAAACCAGTATAACAACGTTATACGTTATGTAATGACAGAGAATTGACAATATTTGCATATAATACTTTTTTAAGCATTTTAATGCCTATTTTATTACAAGTCAATTTTGATTTGAGAAAGTGTTAAAAATCTTCTCTAGTAGATAAAAAGCCAATTTAATGTGTTATTGCTGTAGATAAAAGCTTGTGATTTACCATTTGGGAAAGTACATTAAAAGGAGATTTTTTTAACATTATTTGCCACGAAAGTTTTCAGTTTTTTGTCTTTTTTATTAACTTACAAACTTTAATGAAAATAAATATTTAATCATTTTTTATTAAAAAATAATTAAAAAAATTATTAAAAAAAAAAATCCAGCAACTAGTGTTAAATGTTACTGCCTTTATTTAAGAACGGTTATTTTTAAATGCAATAAAAATTAAAAAAAACAATATTAGTCATTCATTCGTCGTCGTAGTGTCTACTTAATAAAGTAACTTAATTTCATCTGATAAAATGTTAAAAAAAACTACTATAGTAGATCAAATGCCAATTTTATTGGTTATGGTTGTAGACACAAACATGTGTTATACCATTTTGGAAAGTACATTAAACAGGCCAATTTTTATCAAATTTGCCACCTATGTTCTCATACATTTTTTTCCCTTTATGATTTTTCAAACTTTGGTGAAAAAAAATATTGAACTATTTTTGAATAAAAAAATAATTTTAAAAAATTATAACACAAAAAATGCATCAGCTGTTGTTAAAATTTACTACCCATCATTTAGAACGGTTATTCAAGAATATTATAAAAATACAAAAATAATAATCCAAAAAAATAATTTAAAAAAATTATAACACAAAAAATGCATCAGCTGTTGTTAAAATTTACTACCCATCATTTAGAACGGTTATTCAAGAATATTATAAAAATACAAAAATAATAAGAATCCTTTATGGGTGGCCGTTGTAGTTAGGTATTTTAGGAGACCCCGAATTTTTTAACATTTTTCGAAAATAAATTATACCATGGAGACCACAAGAAAAATATTTTTTTATATTTTTTTTCTGAGCAGTCATAAGGCCTGCTATCACCAGTTGCAGTATTATCCACTCATTACGGGACACCCTGTATATATGTGCATAATATGATAAAATAAAATTAAAGAATCAATAAAAAAAAGGGTAGTTGTTTTTATCAACGTTGTTGTTTTTTATTTCGTTTCGTATCCATGAATAGGAATTCTTGAGAAAAGCACATAATACCTATCCAAAACTAGAAATTTACCAACACATACACCAAGTCACTGCGGAAATATCTGGCGAGAAATCTGACATTTCATTTCACTCGCTCACTCACTCCCTTTTGCTAACTGAATCGATTTTCGACGAAAAGTGACTCATCTCACTCACTCCCTGTGTCTTCGAATTAGCTGAATCTCGGCACTGCTAAAGAATCTGCTAGTTCAGGATTTGTTATTTCGAAAACTGTTATTGTAGAATCAAGTTACAAGTTGGGCAACAAATGGTTATTATGGGCATTATGGCACCTATTTACCCTTATTACGATAGTCGTTTTACTAAAACGCCAGTAAAACGACAAGGCTCTTAATGCGACAGTAAAAGAGGTGAAAATAGTGAAGAGCGGAGAGAACGCTTAATTTTTAGTTTCATTCAAGGGTACCACGCTCTTAAATGTTTGTAATTGTTAATTTTTTCAATGTCATTGTATTTTGTTATTTTATAATTAGTGTTTTTAATTTTATTTTGTAAAGTGTATGTTTTAAGTAGTTTGTTGCTTACTAACTACTAACACTACACTAAGTGATGAGCCTGATAAACACTTAATTGTTGTTTGGCAATTCTTTGGTCGCAAGATGTTGCTTGTACTAAGCTCGCTTCGGCAAAGATCTGATAGTAGATGTGTTTTATTGGAAAAGCTATCCGCAGCACAGTGAAATTTTATATGAATTACAAAAACAGCATCGGCAGCAAAATCGCTGCCAATAAAAGTTAAAGTAGAATCCTGCTGCCGATAAACTTTTGACGTTTGTTCGAGTATCGAACTCATTTGAATAGGATTTTTGTGTGTCGTCATTGGTACGACTGGTACTTTTATGTGTCTCGAATTCTCGATGGCTATGTTCGTAGAGTAGAATTATGTTGAATGAATGGCCCTGCTTAGACTTTAACTTTTCACTTCGTCAAGACCATGTTTTTGTAGAAGAAATCGGTGAAGAGAAAATTTCACCCATAAATTTACGTCATGGTGGCGTTGTGAGCAATTACAGTCTAAACAGGGTCGTTGCATGGTTGTTTTGTTTTACCTTTTCGACAAAATGAAAAAATGATCCTATCCTATGCTATGCTAAAAAAACGCTGCCTTAAATTAGTTTAAAGTGCAAAATTAAGCATTTTTATTTATAGGTGACAAACAAGATATATTCTGCGGACTGTCAAACGATAATTCGCAAACCACACCATCAAAACGCATTCCACAAAGCATTTTTCTTCACATTCTCTTCTATAGGCAATCAAACAAATTACTCAAGGGAATGAAAGGTCAAAATTCACGATCATTCCCATTTCAAAATTCACTATTCGCAGCTCATATGAAAAGCTCTAATTGTAAACCTTTGGTCTATAGGGACCAGTTTGTATAGACATGGTTCAAATTTTGATCCGATGCTCAGCAATTTTAAGTCACTGCTTTTCGTGGAAAGGCTTCTTGTACAAACGTGGTTCAAGCTTTGATGCGTGGTTCAATTATTTTAGCTCACTGATCTCGGCAGTTTAACTGGATTCAACAATGGTCAAGCTTGAAATTGTTATTACAACATACTTGAACCTTGGAATCATCGTTGCACTTCAGTAGATCCGATAAAATTGATAAGTCACAAATGCTGAACCATGGATCAAATTTTGAACCAGTTAGTACAGATGAAACTAACTTAAGTTCAAGCAGGGTTCAGGCTTATTTGGCTACTAATGTACTCAGTTAATCCGCTAAAATTGGTGAGTTAGAAAATTTCCAATGGAAAACTAGGTAAATGCATTAAAATTAGCCATACAATCATGTCCTTATTGTAATTTATAAAATTGTCCCTAATAAAGTCATCTACTCCATGTGTATTGAGTCTGTTATTATACGACGAGTTTTAAGTCATGACTTTTTTCAAAATTAAATGAGTGCAAATGAGAAAACAAAATTTTATTTCACTTTCACAATATTAAATTTCGAAAAATCTCAACTAAAAAGTCTTCGTGTAATAGCAGGCTAAATCATGACTTTTTTACTTTGACCATAGTCTACCAACATACCCCTACCCCTTTTCTTTTTTTTATAGCTGCAAAATCAATTTTCGTATCTGAAAATAGCAAACAGGGTTACCAATATAGGTATTTTCACCCGGAGACTCCGGGAATTCGATCAAATCTCCGGGCTCCGGGTTTAGCCCGCATTTCTCCGGGTCTACTCTTTCATTTATTTTATTTCATCCCTGAACGCATTCCTTAACCTCAACCCTAACAAATCGTTTAAATATTAAGTACAAATTTGGCAGCACTGAAATTTGACAGTTTGAAAACAAGTTATGACTCATCTGTCTCCAACCCCGATCTCACTTTTAATTGATTGTTGTTTATTATTTGTCTGTTGTTGGTTGTTGCGGTCTTGTTTTAATGAAGTGGATAGTAATTGGTAATATTTTGAAAATAAATATTAAGTATTGATTTTTAAATTATTAATTGATTATTATTTTAGATTTTGGCAATTTTAAAAAATGCAATCAACGAGTGGAAAGAAACACTATTTTTGTGTTTTTCAAAACGAGTGGCTTTCTCGGCCAGAATACAGGACATGGCTGCAAAAAGAAAACAATTTCACCGCAAAATGTAAGTTATGTTTAGTTAATTTTGTTATTAAACATGATGGTGAAAAGACATGATGGTGAAATGTCATATGAAAAGTGCTAAACATAAGGCCATTGTTAGTGCCAAGGAGCATAGTTCCCTGATTACAACGTTTATGCCGCATCTAAATTCAAGTGATGAGATAAAATGTGGTGCTGCAGAAATGGCAATGGTTTACCATTCAATTAAGCATCAACACAGCTATATAAGCACTGAATGTGGAATAAAACTCAATGCCAAAATATATAAAGATAGTCCTTTATCAAGCCTCATACGATGTGCTAGAACAAAATCATCTAGCTTGACAGAAAATGTTCTCGGACCAAAGGCAATAGAATTAGTTTTAAATGATCTCAGGGGAGCAGATAATAATAAACCGATATATTTTTCTATATCCTCTGACGCCTCAAACAAAGGCAACATTAAACTGTTTCCCATCGTTGTTACATATTTTTTGGAAACCCAAGGAATAAAAAACAGAATAATTGATTTCTATTCAGATGATTACGAGTCTTCTCAAGCAATTTTTGATAAAATTGTTCAAATTTTTTCTGAACTTGGGCTTTCTATTCCATATGTTACAGCTTTTTCTGCTGATAATGCCAACGTCAACTACGGTTTGAAGAACTCGGTATATCAGAAATTATTGGAGATGAATTCATTTATTCTGAAAGCCAATTGCAACGCCCATGTGATACATAATGCAGCTAAATATGGCTGTAAGAAACTAAGTTTCGACATAGAAACATTAGTAAACAAAATATATTCAGAGTTTAGTATGAGCACTGTTAATTTTAGAGAGCTTAAGACTTGTTTCGAATTTTTCAAATTGGAATTCTCACAATTAATAAGAAACGTTCCTACACGATGGCTCAGCTTGAGGAATGCTGTCGACAGGATTATTTCTTCATGGCCTGCAATAAAAATGTATTTTCTGCAGCAAGGTGAAGACGAATGCGATCCATTTATTTGGAAAATTTTAAAATGCCAACAAAATGAATTGGAGGAAGATTTAACCGCACCCACACTTTATGAACTTTATTTATATTTTATATCTCATTTTTTAAACTTTATGTGTAATTCAATTTTAATATTAGAAAAAAATGAACTAACTTCTACAGAGTTACATGACGTTATGTCAGACTTAAGAAATAAATTGGAATGTAGAATAAATGATCAATTTTTTGGTGCTAAAACTAGTTTATGCTTAAAAAACTTAAGTCAACACTTACAAAAAAAATTCTCAAATGATGCTCTTGAAGTTTATAAAAGAACACTTAACTATTTAGAAAAATCTTATAACTTTAATGAAAATCCAATTCAATTTTTGGGGTGCTTGAATTTAATCAAAAGAGATCTAATATTGAACGACATAATTAAAGTAAAAGATGTACTCAATTTGGAAAATGTAGATTTAGATAAACTTTACGATGAAATTGCCCTCATCAATCGAATCTTACCAAGTTTGAGAGAAATAGAGAACATAACCGTGAGTAAGGCTTGGGTTTCGATTTTTAACAGCTCAGAAGTATCTGAAATCTCTAAAATTGTTTCAAAAGCACTAAGCATTCCTGTTAGTAATTCATTCATTGAAAGAATTTTTTCTATCATGGAATCTGTTTGGAGAGCAGACAGAAACAGGCTTAGAATTGATTAAGTTAAAGCTGAACTTTGTATACGAATCAATTTTGATATGGAATGTCAAGAGTTCTTTGAATTTATTCAACATCCCAACCAAAAACAAATGGTTTTGGCAGCAAAATCAAATCAAAAGTACAACTTTTTACGTAAGCAAATTTAATGTAAACATTAATGTGTGTTCAAGTAATGAATGTTAGAAATTGTGTCTACTTTGAATTTCGTCTACTTACCTACATAATTTAAATTTATGAATTTTTGATACTTGTAAATTTTGACTTCTTAACAAACTAAGTACCTTTTTCTTAAAAATCAATTAATGTTTTAGTATACTAATGTTTCTAAATAAATAAATAAATACAGTTACAAAAAAAAAAAACTATTTAATAAACTTTATTTTTAAATGCTTATTTATATTTATTTATAATACCGTTAATATACAAATTTGTATTTTTATGCAATTTTGAGAAAATATTAATAATTTTTCAAAGAATAAAATATTAATCTATGAAATAAAACATTTTTTATTTATTATTGGAACGATGCAGGTGCCTTAAGTTTTAAGTTAGGTTCTGAAAAAAAATCTCCGGGTCTGGGCTTTTCCAGAGTTGGTAACCCTGATAGCAAATAAAAAAAAAAGGGACACAAACATTTGATTAAAACCATAAATTATATAAATAGAATAGAATAGAATAGAATAGAAAAGACTTTATTATATACAATTTTTTTTTCACATTTACAATATTTGATTACAGTCATTAATGACCTGGTTGAGAACCGTCGGTCAGATTGACAGAATTCATATTTAATTTAATATTAACAGCGTGTTGCATAATTTGTATAATTCAGTTAATAAAAATAAATAAAAAAAGGAGAATTTAAACAAAATAAAAAAGAGAATTGAATGAAAATGGAAAAACTTAAAAGCTTTCTGTTAAAATTCTATTTCTGTACACCAATGCAGTTCGAATAAATCTATACAGCTTCTCCCAGCCTAGAGCCCCATTCAGTATGTGTAATACTTCTTCATTTTCCAGTTGGTCCTTTCCGAAAAAGTTGCGGCGGATTTCTTTAAGAATTGGGCATAAGCCTAGAAAGTGTGCGATATTTTCTCTTTCATGCATGTTACAGATTTCACAATGCAGAGGAAGATCCGGTCTATGAGGAATGAAGTTCAGAGGAAGTATTTCCCCTCTGGCTCGTAGAATTAATGATATCATTTCTGAGGAGTTTTTGTCGTTGAAGTAGTTTAATTCACCCAGATTAAATTCAAGCTTGCTATAAAATTCTCTATACTGCGATGCTTTGGCCTGGTTGATATACTCCAGTCGGTACTTTTCGTCTAATTTGGAAATAAGGTAGTAAAGACTTCTCTTAAAACCCGTTAGATCATCCATATCCAAATCTATCGGTTCATCCACGGAATTGAAAAGATCAGTCCACGTTCGCGCAAAATTAAGCTGGTTCTGGATGAGATATTTTAAAACTCGATGGACTAGCCTAGATGGGTTCATTTGAAGTATTTTGAGCACGTAATCGAAATGGATCTTGAGGGAGTCAATAAACCGGTGGCACCCCTGTTTCAATATGCAGCATATAATTTGGTGTCGTAGAAGGAAGAGCAAAAACTCTCTTTATGAAGAAACGCAAAGATTTTTCAACATCCTCATATTGTTTGTAGCCCCACACTTGCGAAGAGTAAAGCATAATGGATTTTGATACAGCTTGAAACAATTTGTATTTTGACGAGTGGTTAATAGCTTTGTTTTGTATACATTTCTTCCATGATACACAAATGGCAGCCTTGGCTTCTTGAAGTTTTAATTTAACGTGTTTTTTCATGCAAAGGTTACTTGATATGGTCACTCCGAGGTACTTGTACTCTTTAACCACTTCAACATCTTGTCCCTGATAGATCCATTTTTCATTTCTGGCGAATCTTCCATGTCCTTTTCTAAATATCATTACCTTTGATTTATTTAAGTTTACCGTTAAGTTCCAGGTATCGCAATATCTTTCTAAATTGACCATCATTTGCTGTAGATGAATAGGAGATTCTGATAAAAGAACGATGTCATCAGCGTATAATAAACCCGGAACGTTCTCTTCGGCAATAGTCACCCCTCCTCTCACGTGGTCCATTAAATCTTCAATAAATAGAGTGAATAAGAGAGTACTCAACGAACACCCTTGTTTAAGTCCCATTGAAGAACTAAATTCATCGGAAAGATTTTCACCGTCCCATATAGATACCGTATCCGTTGCATAAAGAGCTCTTAAAGTATGGACTATTTTGGAAGAGATGCCGATATTAAACAGTTTAAAAAACAGGGCCTCCCTGTCAATGCTGTCAAATGCTGCCTTAAAATCTACAAAAAAGGCGTAGACTTTCTTACCTCGGTAAAGATATACTTCTGCAATATTTATGAGCAAAAATACTTGGTCCATTGTCGAGTAACCTGCTCGAAATCCAGCTTGAAATTCACTTAGCTTTGAGTTGTCACTTACCCATGCTGTAAGCCTAGAAAATAGCATACTTGTAAACAATTTCATAGACGCGTTCAAAAAAGAAATCCCACGGTAGTTATTTGCAACAGATGGGTCTCCTTTTTTATATAATGGAAAAATAACGGAAGACAAAAAATTTGATGGAATATCTTGAGACTCGAAAATTTGGTTGTAGCAGCTCAAGAGTGTGGATAAGAAATCTGACGACGCATACTTGAAAAATTCAACCGGTATTCTATCCATTCCTGCTGCCTTATTGTTTTTTGCTCTATCTAAAGCTGTATTCAATTCCTCTTCAGAAAAAGTTGAGTCCAGAAAATCATCCTCTATCAGTGGTGACGCATATTGAAATTTTGAAGATCTGCATTCAGTATTGAGCAACGACAAAAAGTAATCCTTTAAATCTGATGCCTTGAGGTTACACGCAATAGTGAGCTTAGCTCCACTTATTATTTTCATGGCCTTCCAGAATTCAGCAGAAGATTTTGCCATTAACAGCGAGTCAACTACACTTCTATTGTACTCTCCCTTTTTCTGTAAGCACAGGATTTTATATTGTTTGTTTGATTGTGTGTAGCATTCTTTACAAATGGGCTTATTAAGTGAGCGGAATAAGGTAAGAAATGAAAATGAAAGATTCCGAGCATTTTCACACTCCTTGTCAAACTAGTTTTGGTTATACCTTCGGGGTTTAACAAAAGTTGACTGAAGTGGATGTGCCTGCTTTATAACACTAAGCAATTTATTCATATCCGGAACTGGAGATATTTCCTTGAGTGAAGCAACTTCCAAGTTTAAACGATGCTGGTAGTTCTGTTGATAATTATTACTCCATTTTAATTTAGGTGGCAATTTCAACTCCGTTGTTGTAGTTGAAGAAGGAAGGTTTGTATTAACTGAAATCGCTAAGGGCATATGTTCAGAGAATGTTTGGGTTCCACTTTAAAGTCAACAACCATATTCAGCCAGTTACCGGCAGCAACGCAGTAGTCTATGATAGATTGACCTGAAGATCTAATAAATGTATATTCTCCTGCGGTATCTCCTGCACTTCTACCATTCAAAACTATAAAATTAAAGGAATCACAGAGCTCCAAAAATTTACTTCCTCTACTGTCCTTTCGGATGTCTTTTGATGCACGTGAATAATTGAAAAACGGTGGGTTGAATGAAGAGTATGGAGGCCAACCAATTTCGTTTCCTATCCGTGCGTTAAAATCTCCTAACAACAAGATATTGGGTTCTTGTAAATGCACAAGTAAATCTTCCAGCTGCTCAAAGTCTTCAGTCCAATGGTTGCAATTCAGATATATTGGCACGATAAAGTGTTTTATTCCCTGGTCTAAATAGGAAATGATGGAGGTTTCACCAGTTCTCTCAAATTTTAAAATGTGTTTGAGATGACTTTTAAAACCTACCACCGTTCCACCACTTGCTCTTCCAAAATGATGCGTTCTACACGCAGAGGTCCATGCGAGTTCGTATCCATTAAACATGTTATTAAATTGCTCGAATTGATTTTCGACTAAAAATGTTTCTATTAATATGAAAATATCAAAATCTCTTATAAAATTAAAAAAATCAGGGTACATAAGCTTGTTTTTAAGTCCTGAAGTATTGTAGCTTAAAATTCTAAAGTTCAGATTATTTTTATTTTTAATACTTTTTTTGAAAATGACTGCTGACCGACGGACGGAAATCATTGGGAAGCGTTTCCGGAACTTGCTGCTTTTGGGTGCTCGACACTAGATGGCGCCGGGTTATTATAAGAGGCAGAACTGACAGCTCCATTGACAACTTCTGACATTTTACCTCCATGAGTTGTATTATCATTATTGTTTTTGTTTTGTTCAATCTGAGTTTTTAGATTATTTAAAACTTTATATTTTTCACTCAAAAGTACAAATCCATCTTTATCTCCACATCTTAGACCGAGGTTGTTGTCCCAGGTAAAAAAAGAGCCGTCGATTTCCAGACGGTCATCTCTGAGGGATGTTTTTATGTCGGGGAGCTTGGATTTTATCGCCGCCTGAGTTTGCACCAATGATCTTCTTTTCCGACGAACATTGAAAGGCAGGTCCTTATGTATGAAGATATTTGTGCCTTTCAGCTTACTGGACTTCTTAAGTATATTATTTGCCGCAGACCGATTAGATAGTTGCACCACAACATTAGCCATGCCCAATTTATGGCATTTGACCGGGTAAGCTTCCTTCACCGCTCCTACAAATTCCACATCAAGAAGGCCGTCACACACCTCTTTTGCTTTGGTGATGGATGTTTTTGAATCATCACTGGGCATGTGAACGATGAGGTTGCTTTCAGTTTCCCTTTTTAAAAGTTTATCGAGCTCAGATTCAAGGTGCGCATTTTGCGACTCCAAATAAGCTATTTTTGCCGCACATTCTGTTTGTTTGGCTCGCAATTCAGATATTTCATAGCCCAATGATGCAACGTCATCCTTTGTGGCCAAATTGCTTAAATTTCTTTCGAAGAGGCTGTTAAGTTCGGCAATAGTCATGTTGCTCACCGTGCTCATGGTGGAATTTATTTGCTGGCGTTTTTCTGCTCCAAAAGAATCGGGAGATGTTGCAGCGATTCCTCTTTTATTCATTAGCCGGTTGAAGAGTTGAGGTTAGGTGCAAAGCAAATATATATTTTTTTTTTTTTTGCAAGCAGTGGGCAACTTATACTGACTATTACTTACTAAAATAGCAACTTTATGTGATGATAAACAAAATTAAGAGTTTAATTTTCAAGTTGGTTGGTTTCAATAACTATTTTGTTCACTTTTTTTCGGGAGCTTAATATGCAACGAACTCACAGTTTTGACAATCAATCTGTCAAAATTATATAAATATATAGTTATATTTCCCATTTAACTTGCAAATATGTTAGTTTTTGTTAATAATTTTGGTTTATTTCTACTTTTAACTTTGACAAAATTCACTTTTGTGTCGTGACAGCTGTTCAGGCGTACCATATTGCAAATACAAAAATATAGGCCGCTGCAGATGCGTTTTTTTTGGAAATTTCTCACTGTACTATATATAAAATCCCAAAAAAAACACGCCTAGTGTTTAAAAAAACACCATTGCCCTTTCTGGAGCCTTGTCATTCCTCGCGTTCCAATGTTTATTCGCTATGCTATCTAGCTATCCCAAAAATTTTGAGATAACTTGAGTTGTTGTTGCGTCAGCTGTTATCAGCTGTTTTTTAACAAGGGATTACAACAACACAAAGCTATCCGGATAACTGAGAATAGCCAGCGGAACGTGCCCATTTTCTGGCATTTCAGTAAAACGACTATCGTAATAAGGGTGATTATGACTTGCGATTCGCCGAGTCGAATGTGACATGTAGCATTACCGTTTACGACTCGCCTGAATTAAGTTCAACTTAAATGGCTAAAATTTGGAAAATTTGAATGTCACTCAATACCTTTAGCAAACATTCACCTCTATCGATCGTCGGTGTCGAACTGTAATTCTTGGTGACTGAACAAAATCGCAGTTTTTATTTTTGAAATCGTATGTCAGAATAGGGGCCTATAACAAAAAAAAAAAAAAAAATACATACATTTTAACTTCACGCAATAATAATAAGAAACAACTGCGAAAAAATCCTAAAGACGTGACCTACGCAAAAAACCCCAAAGATTTTGTTGTGCAGACAAAATCAATCACTAAAAAAAATTAATGACCTGTAACAAAAAAAAAAGAACGATTCTCACTCATGTTTTACTGTGTTTATTTTTCTTGAAGTTCGTTATATAGAGTATAAAATTTTCCATTATTCGTTATTTAGAGATATCAATAATACACTTCAAACGGTGATTCGTTCTTAGGTGTAATCGGCTAACTGCGTTTTCATTAGAGTCGAAATGAGGTTATTTCGAAAATCACATTTCGTTGGACAGCTGTTTAAATTTCTAAATTTTTTTGACACTCTTTTAAACAATCTCGAGAAAAATAAAACAAAATTAATAAATGATACGACTTGAATAACATGGTTATGTAGTACATGTGAACGTAAATTATATGTAAACGTAAATTACAAACTAAAATTCATATCTTTAACTGTGTTTTGTTTGTATTTTGTAATTCAGAAAGTCTTTTGAAAGTTCATATCACCTCAATAAAGTCTCATTCGGATACGGAAACAAATACCACTTGCGTAGGGTTCCTGCCACGCGATCTTCAACAAACAACATATGCGATACTCATTATCGTCTTACAAGATAACTCGCCAAACAAAAACCATCACTTGCGGTTGCATCAACTGCAGATACAACTCCAACTTTAGTCACCCCACATTCTATAACTAATAATTATTCGCCATTGCCAGCTTCAGCTTTGAACCTTCCTCAACCACCTACATAAATGTGTGCTCGTTGATGTAAATGTTTCCAATATAATTGCTACACAACATTCATTGAATGTTTTCTGGGCCAAAAAAATTCCCAAGCAATAATTGGTTGCACTCAGTACTAAAGTAAGTACACTCACTATGAGCGTGCACTTATTATTTACCATTTCATAATAAAAATATCCGAAAATTAAAGCTTTGTTTTTATCTATTAACTTTTCTTTATTTTTGTTTTTGGGTGGCCTTTAACTAAACATATGATAAATGATTTCCGGGTTTAACAAAATAGAGAATGGATGCAAGCCACCCAGCTTAAGTCTTAAGCCGTTCACTTGGTTATCCATTCGAATGTTAAGGCATTAACTCGTTGAAAGAATTATCTCCATGATACGCAAGGATTTCTTTGACATTGCATGCTCGAAGTTCCTGTGTGCAATGTATCCAGAATCCAGATATTTTGGTTTTGTTGATAATGGATCTGACCACTAAAGACGAAGTCTGATAAGCGAGAGGTATACACAGAAAATATTTCACTACAGAACATCGTACTCGTGTTTGATGGAGTTCCGAGAAGGAATATATTAATTATAGTTATACACTTCCAATTTTTGCGTCATATATACCGATTGTATTTATAAATATTATTACTGCAAGGTCCATTGTTTCAAAAATAACAATAAAATCTCAACTTACACTTTTTTTTGATTGTGTGTGGCGTTTTGAACTTCAGATTTGACATTTAAATCAGAAGTTGTCCGAATGATTCACAATAGAATTCAATTTAGATCTGTTTGATTTGATTTCATCTTATTTCCAACTTAATTTCGTGCAAATTTGGTTGAATTATCTCATTTCGAAATTTCAATTTGTATAGGAAATGAGATAATTTCGTATCAAATTTGCAAATTTTCAACGAAATTACCTCATTTGCCTGATGAAAACGTCGAAGAAAACCAACTTTTGAACATAACATGAGCACTGTTTAAAGCTTGGCCATGAGATTTGATTTTTCACATGCGTGTTAGCTTTTTTCTGGTTTTCGTTGTTTCTCGAGGTATCTGGATATTAAAAAAGTTTGTCTACTGTAATCTGGAGTCTAAAATGCGTGTATTATTGCAAAAGATAGAAGTAGATTGGTGACAGAGAATTGAAACGACATGACATATAATTTGCCCAGCCAGAATAAATCTGCTGACTGTTGATTGTGGTTGTGTTGTTGGATATCTGTATGCCCTGTGCAGTCGAAGTGTTACAGAAACCCGATTTTTTCCAGAGGCGATAAGTCCCCTATTACACGATGATTCTTTGCGGCTGCCTCTTTTTCTTTTGAAAATTAAATGGGTGCGAAGTTGACATCTGACCTTTTTTCTCCTACGCACTCATATAAAATCCGAAAAGAGTCAGACGAAAGGAATGAGTTGTTTCCACTGGGCAACTTAGTTGCCAGCAACTTTTAGTTGCTTGGAGTTGCCGGCAATTCAGAGCAACTAAAGTTGCTGGCCATCGCCCACTAGGCAACTTCGCAGCAACTGTTTGGAATTTGACATTTGTGTTTTTTTTGTATGTTGACTTTTGCCACCATTTTACTTTTTCTTTAGTGCCTGATTTCCAATTCAACGTCAATAAATAGCAAAATAAACTAATAATTGAAATATATTAACTTGTGAATTTAAGATATTTATTTAAATATTATCGGTATTCATACAAAAGCGTAAACTCATCGTAAACGTTGTAAAGATTATAACTTCGTAATTCTGTCACAATTTGTATGGAAAATTTGACAGATTTACGAAGTTTAAAACTTTACCACGTTTACGATGACTTTACGCTGTTTCATGAATACCCTTATTAATTTATTATTTATATAAGGAGATCCTTGGATCATAAAACTTTTAACGCTCTCCCAAACCAACGCAAAATCATAGCGAATCATTCGCAAAGACAGTTTTTTGTTGTTGTTTAGCATTAGCTGCGTTTTATTATCTCTGGGTCTGGGTCGAGGTTATCTTTTAACATGTATTACAAAAACAACATGGGATCTAGGTTTCTATCGAGGTTAATTTAAATAACCCAGATAGAGGTTTTCACTCTGGCCGGCAGAGGGCTATTTACCATTGTGAATGGATGTCAGCGATTTGTCAGCAGTATAAGGAATAGAGAGGAAAAGAGACAAGTGCTTACATGAAAAACAAATAAACATAAGAAAAAAAGAGACTGATATACAGCACTGCTTTTGCAATAACCCACATAGTTTTATTTTTACGAGGTGAACCATATGGGTTATGAGCGATAATAAAACGCGGCTATTGTGCATCTTTCATATTTTGTGTTATTGTGAATGATTTCGCGTCATCGGCGAATGTTTCGCGTTGGTTTGGGAGAGCCTTTACTGCTAAATAAATTTTTTTTTTTTTTTTTTAGTGTCCACATCTAAAATTCTTAAAAAAAATAAAAATATTATGTCTGTTCGCGTACCTCCGAAAACTACGAATTTCTACGAATTTAGCCCAAAAAAAACTTTACCACGAGGCCGTTCACTTTGAATTTCATTTATTTTGAATTTAGTCTTTTTGTAGACAGCTTGTTGTTTCATTTTGCGCATGTAAAAATGGCTTTGTCTCATTCTTTAAGGAAGCCATTTTGGTATGTTATCTATGCATACAATTTCAGTCAGATTTATGGATTGTTACTGGCCAGCTTTCATAAGAAGATATTAACATCTGACAGCTGGCCAATCAGAGGATAAGAAAATTCAGAAATCAAAATGAAAGATCTTTGAACACGGCCATTTTTGACAGATGAAGTTGCCGGCAACAAAGTTGCTCAGTGGGCGGGGGCAAGCAACTTAAGGTTGCCGGCAAAAAGTTCCGCGAGCAACTTCGAGCAACTTAAAGTTTCCGGCAACTTAGTTGCCTAGTGGGCGCTCTCCCATATAACCCAATGTAATTGGATCGGGAGCAACAAAAAGTTGCTGGGGCGAGCAACTAAAAGTTGCCTTAGGCCTGGCGCCCACTGGGCAACTTAGTTGCCGTCAACTTTTAGTTGCTCGGAGTTGCTCGCGGAACTTTTTGCCGGCAACCTTAAGTTGCTTGCCCCCGCCCACTGAGCAACTTTGTTGCCGGCAACTTCATCTGTCAAAAATGGCCGTGTTCAAAGATCTTTCATTTTGATTTCTGAATTTTCTTATCCTCTGATTGGCCAGCTGTCAGATGTTAATATCTTCTTATGAAAGCTGGCCAGTAACAATCCATAAATCTGACTGAAATTGTATGCATAGATAACATACCAAAATGGCTTCCTTAAAGAATGAGACAAAGCCATTTTTACATGCGCAAAATGAAACAACAAGCTGTCTACAAAAAGACTAAATTCAAAATAAATGAAATTCAAAGTGAACGGCCTCGTGGTAAAGTTTTTTTGGGCTAAATTCGTAGAAATTCGTACTGGGCAACTTCCGAGCAACTTTTTGGCATTTGTGTTTTTTTTTTCAATGTTGACTTTTGCCACCATTTTCCTTTTTTTTAATGTCTGATCTCTGATTCGACGTCAATAAAATAGCAAAATAAATGAATTGAAATGTATTTACTTATAAATTTAAGATATTTATAAAAACATTCATTTATTTATTTATATAAAGAGATCTTCGGATCATGAAACTTGTATTGCTTAATGGACTGAGAACAGGATAGAGTCCATATCTAAAATACTAAAACAAACAAATACAAAACTATAATTGATTTAGAAAATATACAGAAAAAAAGCTTTATAAGTAGGTCCGTGCGCTTTGAATTTTAAATTTCATTTATTTTGAATTTAGGCTTTTTAAAGACAGCGATAGCATGTTATTTCATTTTGCGCATGCCAAAATGGCTTTGTCTCATTCTTTCAGAAAGCCTTTTTGGTATGTTATCTGAAAATCAATATAAAAGATTTAATCTTTGAACACGGCCATTTTTGACAGATTAGAGTTGCCGGCAACAAAGTTGCTCAGTGGGCGGAGGCAAGCAACTTAAAGTTGCCGGCAACTTAGTTGCCTAGTGGGCGCTCTCCCATATAACACAATGTAAATGGATCGGGAGCAACAAAAAGTTGCTGGGGCGAGCATCTTAAAGTTGCCTAGTGGGCGCCAGGCCTACTTCGTAATTCTGTCACAATTTTTATGAATAATTTGGCAGTTTACAACTTTACTACGTTTACGACGACCTTAAGCTGTTGCATGAATACCCTTAATATAAAGATTTATGATCTTAAAGTGCCTCTACACTATCCAACAAAGTATTAACACATGTCAGAATAAAGTGCGAAAGAATTTCATACGACTGTCAAATTTGTGTGATGAAAATTATTTTCATATTTTGCTTCCACACTTGCATCAATACTAATCTTTCACCATAATCTCAAGCGCCCCAGTGGGATAGACCTTTCATGGTTTTAGAACCGACCCTTAATATTTTCAGGTATAAACACATGTCCAATCGTGTCTGATAAGCGGTCAATTTGTGTGTGATGAAATTTCATATTTTGTTTCCACACTATTATACATGATTTTCTTCACACTTTTTTGACATTGTGTAATACTCGGTGGGATAGTGTGGAATGGCTATTAAATGATTTTCTTCACACTTTTTTGACATTGTGTTAATACTCGGTGGGATAGTGTGGAATGGCTATTACCACCAAATCTGAAATGGTTGAATGGAAAACCACATTATGATTCTTTGCATCTGACTCTTTTTGAATTTTCATGAGTAAAACACAACTGCTGTAACCATACTAGCGAGTAATCGCTAGCGAGTTATAAATACATAGAAACTTTTCCAAACCGCTTGTCAACTACTGGCTTACCTTTTTTGAAGCTAGTTGAGAAGCGAGTGATTTGACAATTAATCTATGTACCAAATTCACTGGTGAATAAACTCACTCGCGTGGCCTCAAGCCTAAAGGCCTAACTACATTCATTTCACTTTTGTACAAAAGTGAAAAATATAAATATATGCAAGCGACACCTTCCTGCGAAAAAGAGTATGAAATTTGGGTTGAGCTGAATGCATTCAACCACGGAATAGGCTAGTTCAGCAACTATTGTCGATGTGAGGGACATCTATGGGTCAGTTTCGTTTTGGTCAGTTTTGTGTTTCACTTTTTTGCAAAAGTAAAAGTTAAGGCCTAAGACGGTGTCCACATTGGGTATGAAAAAGTGGATTTTTAATGACTTTTCAGTATTCACATCTCACTTCAATGAAGGAGTGGGAGCGAGATATGAATACTGAAAAGTCATTAAAAATCCACTTTTTCATACCCAATGTGGACACCGTCTAAAGGCCTAACTACATTCATTTCACTTTTGTACAAAAGTGCAAAAGTGAAAAATACAAATATATGCTAGTGACACGTTTCTGCGAAAAAGAGTATGAAATTTGAGTTGAACTGAATGCATTCAAACACGTAATAGGCTAGTTCAGAAACTATTATCGATGTGAGGGACATCTATGAGTCAGTTTCTTAACTGTTTATTTAGATGTAGTTGTGTTTCACTTTTCTGCAAAAGTAAAAGTTAGGAACGCTCTAACTTTTACTTTTGTAAAACTTGAGATAAAAGATAGGATTGAGTAGTTTATTGAAAAAAGACAAATCATTTTTTCACTTTTGTACAAAAGTGAATTGAATGTAGTTAGGCCTTAATTCACAATACGACGAGGAAACGAATTTAATTTCAAACAATGAAAGTATATGAGGATATACACAATAGGCGTTTTCCTTTGGAGGTGGCGAAGTACTTGCAAGTACTTTGCCAGCTTTTTTCAATGGAACACATCAAACTGCTTTCCCATGTAAAATGTATCTACTCGCGCATGAGAGCATGTGCAGTTGGTAGTACTAGATTAGGGTTTTCATCTACTCGTAAGTACTTCGCCACCTCCAAAGGAAAACGGCTAATGAAGCGTTTCTCGTCGTCACGTCACGCCAAAAATTCGAAAAATTAAAAAAAAAAGACACGACAAGACGACGATTTTCTTTTTTGACAAGTTATTTACATAATGGAAGTATTTTTTTAACCCTAGAAGACTAATCATATTTTTTAGTACATAAAGACTAATCATTCGTCGAATCGACGACGCAATGTTTGAACCTAATTTGTAGCAAAAGTAATTGACAAATTCTTGTTATTATCAATAACTTATTCTTTTTGACTCTTTTGTGTAATAAAAAAACAATTTTTTACCTTTAAGTTTCACATTCATAAGTCTTTATTTTCTTATTTTCTATAGGAACATAGGTTTTATGAGATCTTTTTTTTTTATTTTTTTTTAATAAAAATAAATAAAATATTAATTCAAAATAACAAAACATAAACATTAATTCATAAAAAAACGAAAAAAAATAACAATAACAGAAAAAAAAATTAATTTCTACATTTGGTGCAAATTTCAATTTTGTGTTGTCCGCATATGTTGATTTTGCACTTTGCACATTTTGATTTTGTCATACGCCGTTTTTTTGAAGGACACAATTTGCAATTTTTCTTTTTTTTCGGGCTAATTTCAACTGTGCTTTGCTCTGTTGAAGATTGCTCTTTGGCAGTATTAATTTGAATGTTAGTCCTGAGAGTCGAGTGCAATGTTGGAAGTTCTAGTCGCTTTTTCATCAAGGGGTAACGAGACTAGAATGCAGCTTCTTCATAAATTCCCTTCGTTTTAAGGTTTTTGATTTCTTGAAATGACATTGTGAGTGTAGATGACATAACTATTTATTAAATGCCATATTCAAAATTCCATAAAACATACACATAGGCCATCTATTTGTTTTACGGGAACATGACATGTTGCTGCACATTTGGTCAAATGAGTCGACGCCTCCTTTTGTTTTATTGTAAAATTCAATCATATGAGGTTTTCCCGAACTCGTATTGACTGTACCATCTTCGTTACAGGATGAAAGCAAGTACACCATTTTGTTTGGTTTCGGCTTATATGATAAAAGTGTTAACTCTTTATCATAGCAAAACATTGACGTTCACATTTGCGAGATCTTGATTTCTTCATGTCATTTGGGATTTCTCTTTTATTAGAGCGCAATGTTCCCACGAGCGTTAGTTTATACGGTAAGCAGAGCAGCGACTTTGCGAGTTGCACAGACGTGAACCAATTATCCATTGTGATATTTCGATTTGTACCGTGGACAGTTTTGGTAAGCTCTTTTACACAATACTCTCCAAGTGGCAAGTTCCCTGTATTCGTGCCTTTTCCGAGGTATGGCATTGCGTCTACCATGTATTTGGTTCCGCTATCACAAAGCATAATTATTTTCAAACCATATTTAGCGGGCTTGTTTGGGATGTACATACGAAATGACGCCCTGCCCCGAAATGCCAAAAGTTGTTCATCAATGGTTAAATACAGACCAGGGGTATAGTTTTGACGACATGACGACATTTCTGAATAAATATTTCCCACAAAATCCTTATTGGTGCAAACTTGTCCGAAGTACTTCTGACTGATTTATCGTCAAACCGCAAACAATTTGTAAGAAATTTGAATCGCTCTTTGCTCATCGTGGAATTATATCTATTTCCCGAGTATGTGCAGTCAAAAATTTCGTCTGTTGTAAGATGGTTATCTTTTAGTGCGGCAGAAAGTACAAAAATTCCAATCAAAGCGTTTATTTCATCAACCTCCGTCAAATTTATAGTCGAACATGGCGTTTCAAAATTGGTTCGTTTGATGTTAATTTCAACGTTTGTCCACTTTACAATTTCTTCAACAATTTCATTCGAAATAAAACTTTGAAAGCACAATAGTGGGTCAACTAATGTTTTTAGTGTTCTTGTAGGCCCTCGCCGTTGATGAACAATTCTTGCACCATAGCTGTAGCTTTGCTTTTTTTTTGTTGTCCATATATGTCTGTTCTTACCTCGTAGCACCTTTCCAGGAAGTGAAATTATCTTTGAGCGTCTGTATTCTGCAAGTGAACTTAGCGGAATGTTATCTTCAGTATCTTCTTCTGTGTCTATTTCATCATCCAAATTTTCCCAGTCCGAGCCTTCTTCTTCCTCCACATTGTCATCCATATCATTTTCACACTCGCTTTCATTGAAATTCTCGTCATCGTCACAAGCTTCTATCATCCGTTCTATTTCCTGAATTTCCTCATCCGAAATTATAAATCGCGAAGCCATTCCGAAACTGTTGTTGACGAATTTGTTACAAATGCTTTGAGATAAAAAAAATTACTTCAACACTAAAAGTTACATTAAAGCTAAGGTTCGTCGTTTCGACGAACGATCGTGCTATTTTTCCCTAAAAACCAACCTTACCTGAGCACGCAAGGCTTCGAGCGTCCGCACACAACAAGAACTCATGGATGACTAGAGCTGTACGAAGAACGAAAGCGATTGCGAAAAAGAGTAAAGAAAAATAACAAAAACAAAAAAATGCGTTCGTCGAATCGACGAACCTTAGTCTTCTAGGGTTAAAAGAAAAAATACAATAACTTGAAATTAAAAGATAAAGTAGTTCCTAATCCGTTGTCTTTAAATCTTTTTTGGATAATTTTTATTATTTTTATTTTTAAGAAAAAAGTTTTCGTTGTAAAAAATATCGCCGCATTGGGAATTGCGAAATGATTTTATAACTAGAAGAAGATGACAGCGATCACGCTCTCGTCTCGTTTTCGCGTCGCATTCTGCATCAGGCTTCAGGGTAAGGAAGAGAGAACGGTTTAACATAGTGTAATCTTACCATAAGCATGAGTTTCAGACCTCGGAAAGTAGGTGTCGTTCACCAAATAAGTGGAAACTGAAACATTGAACTGAAACAAAAGTATTTCTATTGACACCTGGTAAGTTGCTTTCCACACCTACTAGTAGTCAGTGCAGGTAGCTTACTTGTGAGATAGATTTTTTTTCGATTTGACGTTCAATGTATTTCCCATAAGAGAAATGCAAAACATGGTCTTATTAACATTAATTTTCCTAATAACTTTAATATGAATGGGTATTCATATTATGAGTGAAATAGAATGAAAAAACATATGAGTTTATAAATCAAACGTAAAATATATCAAAACTGATTGTTAAAACACTTTAATTTTTGTATGAAAAATGTAACAAAAACACCTCTACAACTCGAAGCAACAACAACATTGCTCGATTGAGAAAAAAGCTACACAGGGACGTAGTCAGGATTATTTAAAACATGAAACTTTTCTTCATAAAATATACTTATTTGTTGTTAAAACGAGGTTCTACGAATAGTTAATTTTTTTGTTGTGAATAAATTTTCTTGCTAAATTTAATTAAAAAAATGCATTTATTTTCGAAGGATGTTTTAAAACTATGAATTGAAAAATTTAACTCAGAATTGAAAATATGAAGCATTTTTGTTGTTGTAAAATCGAGCAATGCCAAAGATAAGAAATACCTATTCAGATAGTTTCATCATTTTTTAAAACTTTTTATAAAATTTATTTAAAGAAAAAAGAATCTGGGTAAATAGCCTAAACGCGAAAAAAACAAAATTTTAACTTCATATACAATTACAAAATATAATCAAAAAATAAAATCCTCGATATTATTTTCAATTAGGGGTGTCACTAGCCCCAAGGTTTCAGTAGTTTCTAAATATAAAATACATTTTAAAACTTATTTCACAAACGGGGCCAAAAGATTTAAGTCCTCTTTCTGTAAGGAGAGTACAAATACACGAACGCAATGCATAAATAGATGCAAATATTACATACCTACATTCATCCTTACACAAAAATTTTCACAAAGCTTACCTAGTGAGCTTTTTCTAATAATAATAAAATTGTATAAACTTTCTTAATAATTTACCCTAATCTCTTAAACCTCCTTCCCTGACTACGCACATGATATCATTTTGGCTGACGACATGAATCCATTTTGGAAAGCAACAACAACAATACAGGTTTGTTTACATTTTTCATCTGCAAAATTAAGGAAATTATTCATAAGTTTGGATACATATTCTTTTTGATTTTACAAAGTAACATTATTTGTTATTGCATTGCAACTATAATATAGATAAGTATTCATATAAAATTAATTAGTAAAATTAAAGTTTTCAACAGCATTTTTTGGTTTTCTCTCATGGGAAATGCATTGAATGTCAAATCGGAAAAAAATCTATCTCACAAGTAGGCTACACACGCTGACTGCTAGGTGCCGTGACTCCATTCGCCATAGGCGTTTTCCTTTGGGGGTGGCGAAGTACTTGCAAGTACTTTGCTAGCTTTTTTTCAATGGAACACATCAAACTGCTTTCCCATTTAAAATGTATCTACTCGCACGGGTTTTCATCTACTCATAAGTACTTTGCCACCTCCAAAGGAAACGTCTTATATTACCTACTTGACTTGGGAACCATGAGAAGCCATTTAATTTTCTCTACACAATTTTTAATAAACTATAATAAAAAAAACGGAAAAGATGAAAATTTATCATTTGTTTTCTTTTATTTTTAAATTGAATACTCTGCTTACTTAACGCAGCAAAAATTTATTTTTGGCGAAAATATGTAGTACCTACATGGGAATGCTAATTGGGCACAAAATAGCTTCGCAAAACTGTTTTTTGTTTGGTAGTAAAAGTTACAAATATGCGATTTTTTTGGAACATGGCAGCACAAATTGAGCAAAAACTAGTACAAACTTTAATTTTTACAAAATTGCAACATTTGAAAAATTTCATCCTTAAAAATTTGTAATTTTGCAAATTTCTTAAAAATGTTTACGGCACAAGCAGCACAAGTTGAGCACAATACAGCACAACTTTTTTTTTTTGAAAATCGAAAATGGCGGTGCTAACTTCACGCTTCGCAAAACTGCTTTTGGCCGTAAAAGTTACAAATATGCGAATTTTTTTGTTTTCCTCTGCGGAATTTGGCAGTACAAACAGCGCAGAAAACAGCACAACTTTAATTTTTTACAAAATTTAAAAAGATTTCATCCGTAAAATTTGCAAATTTGCAAATTTCTTAAAAATATTTACGGCACAAGGCAGCACAAGTTGAGCACAATACAGCACAACTTTTTTTTTTTGAAAATCGAAAATGGCGATGCTAACTTCACGCTTCGCAAAACTGCTTTTTGGCCGTAAAAGTTACAAATATGCGAATTTTTTTAATTTCTCTTCGGAACATGGCAGTACAAATAGCGCAGAAAACAGCACAACTTTAATTTTTTACAAAATTGCAAAATTTGAAAAATTTGCATCCGTAAAATTAGCAAATTTGCAAATTTCTTAAAAATATTTACGGCACAAAGCAGCACAAGTTGAGAATAATAAAGCACAACTTTTTTTTTTTGAAAATCGAAAATGGCGGTGCTAACTTCACGCTTCGCAAAACTGCTTTTTGCTTCGTGTCTTGTCTATAAAAAAGAATACAAACAAATTGGTTTCAAATCCTATTTTTACCATATTTAAGAAATTTTCTTAAAATTGTCCAAAAATTGGAGCAATGTAACCCCACTTTGCGGTACCTAAATAATTGCCTCATTAATTTGGTTATTCAGGTAAATATTTTTTTTTAGTTTTGTATTGCTTTTAACGCTAAAAAATCAATTTAGTTTAACAATGTGTGTATACAATCAAATATAGACTAAAATTCTCTTGATTTTTATTTTTTATAATTTGTTATTTTGTTATTGTTGTAAAAAAAAAGTTGGTTTCAAGTAACTCAGGTTTTATTAGCGCCTTTTCTGGAGCTAAAATTTTTAATCACGTGGTATTTTTAAATAAAATCGACAGTTCTAATATGGATATTGAAGAAGATTCTGTTGGCAGCGAGAACTTTAGACGAATATGTATCGATGCTCAAAATTATGACGCAACAAGCCCATCAGAGCAGACTTCCTACGATGCAACTAGTGATAGCTCCACTAGTTTGAGCTCTCAAGAAAAATATCTTTTGAAGGGTTGCCAAAAAACGAGCTATTTGGACTTTGGCCGGTAGATTTTTTACTGTAAATACCAAAGAGTCAATTGCAAAAAAACAGAGTAATTGCAAAATGCAATCATTGCCCAATTTCCTTATCGGGCTCATTAAGTGTTTCTTCAAATTATTTGCGTCATTTAAAGGTTTGTGTGGATTTTTATAAAATACATATAGTGGCGTAACGACCTCTTTGCGATGAAGACGAAGGGGGGAGGGGAGTGTCAATATCAACAGCAATTGTTTTGTACAATTGTTTTGTGTCTATAAAAACAAAGTAAATGCATGCATCATGACATCGAATGAAAAGTCTGGCAGATAATTTCATGATTTTCATGGATCATGACGTTATCTGGAATGACAAAAATCTTGAATGTAAAAAATCTCGAAATAAAAAAAATTTAAATCGCGAATGCAAAAATCTCGAATGCACAAAATCTAGAATGCACAAAAATCACGAAAGACATATCTAATCACAAAAAATCTCGAAAAATAAAAATAAAATTCAAAATTTTTTTTTGTTAACTTATTAACGTATTTTATGTTCATTCTATCAAATTATTAACTTTTCTGGGCAAAAAAAAATAAAACAATCCTTAATGCTAAGTCTTATACTTGGCTGATTTAATTCAGTAGTATATAGAATTTGTATTATAAAACCTTCTTATATAAAAACAAAATTTAAGAAATGAAATGAATCAAATATATTTCATAATAACACAACATGCAAAATAAATCAAAAGCGAAAAAAAAATACAAACTATGTATATAATATTTTAAACTAATAGTTGTGAATCGAGACATGCGAACAGTGTGACAGTAGCTGTGGTTTTTTCCTTGCCCGAATGGGATTGGACGAAAAAACGATGTCGGGGCTAAGCAATTTACATTTTAAAAGCAACAACAATAAAGCCCCTTCGGGCTTAGCTAAGCCCAGAGAATTTTCGGGGCTTAACTTAAGCCCAGATAAAAACTGTGTTACCGGCATGAATTTCATACATGTTATCGATAGTTTGTATGGAAACTCCATTTTTTTTTTTCTGTAATGGCGTCGCTTAGCCCCGATGTCATTTTTTTATTCGATTCCCCCGGGCTTGCAAAAAATACATACCCAGTGTCACAGAGTGTTGGGTGTCTACGACTTTGTTTGACTGTTGTGGGACATTTTTGGATATATGTACTCTGTTTCCAGTGTTAGAGTGCATGTACTGCTGTCGAAGAAAACTGTTGACCTGTCTGTGCCTGTGCCTGTCTGGCTATTGAACAAAACCTAAATGGAGCAACGGAGTTGCCTTAGTGGTACAAAGGACCCAAGAAAGGAATTAAAATCCTTTGATCCTAGGAATCAGGCCGCACAAATTACTTTTTCTCCACCTCAGTCAGTCACACTCTTATACAGAGACATAGCGTCAAAAAAAAAAAAAAACTTTCAAAATATAACAAACAAAATAAAAAAAAATTTATTTAAAAACAAACATTTGAGTTGGTATACTTAAATGTCATTGTAAAGTTCCCAGTAGTTTGCAAGGCTCAAAACTATAACTCTGTTAGATAGACGTTTGTCTAAGTCTAGAATAAATATTCACCCCGATTACATAATCCGACGAATGAGCTGCGAAGCGGATCTGTCTCAATTTTGACATTTGGCTCACAGTAAAAATGTCAAAATTGATTTTTGTAATTCTTCTTTTGCTTTCGAGATTTTTGCTTTCGAGATTTTATTAGTTCTAGATTTTATTTTTCGAGAATTTTAATTTAGAGATTTTTGCTTTCTACATTATTGTTTTCTAGATATCGTGGTAGACCCTACATCAAGCTATAGCACTAACGATTTCTTCAAATTTGGAACATAATTTTTAACGAATAGGTATATATCCATAAACACATATTCCAATTTTGAAAGAAATCGGTCGACCCGATGAGGCCCTAGCTCTGTAGGTAACTATGTATAACTTTTACTTATGAGAATTTTTTTTGTTTTTTTTTTTTCAAAAATGTATTCACCTATTTTTTAATGTATTCAAGAAACTAGATAGTGTACACTTTTATGGGGTCAAGTTTAACCAATTTCAACAACGAATTTGATATATTGCATATGAGGTTCTACGAATAGTTAATTTTTTTGTTGTGAATAAATTTTCTTGCTAAATTTAATTAAAAAAATGCATTTATTTTCGAAGGATGTTTTAAAACTATGAATTGAAAAATTTAACTCAGAATTGAAAATATGAAGCATTTTTGTTGTTGTAAAATCGAGCAATGCCAAAGATAAGAAATACCTATTCAGATAGTTTCATCATTTTTTAAAACTTTTTATAAAATTTATTTAAAGAAAAAAGAATCTGGGTAAATAGCCTAAACGCGAAAAAAACAAAATTTTAACTTCATATACAATTACAAAATATAATCAAAAAATAAAATCCTCGATATTATTTTCAATTAGGGGTGTCACTAGCCCCAAGGTTTCAGTAGTTTCTAAATATAAAATACATTTTAAAACTTATTTCACAAACGGGGCCAAAAGATTTAAGTCCTCTTTCTGTAAGGAGAGTACAAATACACGAACGCAATGCATAAATAGATGCAAATATTACATACCTACATTCATCCTTACACAAAAATTTTCACAAAGCTTACCTAGTGAGCTTTTTCTAATAATAATAAAATTGTATAAACTTTCTTAATAATTTACCCTAATCTCTTAAACCTCCTTCCCTGACTACGCACATGATATCATTTTGGCTGACGACATGAATCCATTTTGGAAAGCAACAACAACAATACAGGTTTGTTTACATTTTTCATCTGCAAAATTAAGGAAATTATTCATAAGTTTGGATACATATTCTTTTTGATTTACAAAGTAACATTATTTGTTATTGCATTGCAACTATAATATAGATAAGTATTCATATAAAATTAATTAGTAAAATTAAAGTTTTCAACAGCATTTTTTGGTTTTCTCTCATGGGAAATGCATTGAATGTCAAATCGGAAAAAAATCTATCTCACAAGTAGGCTACACACGCTGACTGCTAGGTGCCGTGACTCCATTCGCCAATAGGCGTTTTCCTTTGGGGGTGGCGAAGTACTTGCAAGTACTTTGCTAGCTTTTTTCAATGGAACACATCAAACTGCTTTCCCATTTAAAATGTATCTACTCGCACGGGTTTTCATCTACTCATAAGTACTTTGCCACCTCCAAAGGAAAACGTCTTATATTACCTACTTGACTTGGGAACCATGAGAAGCCATTTAATTTTCTCTACACAATTTTTAATAAACTATAATAAAAAAACGGAAAAGATGAAAATTTATCATTTGTTTTCTTTTATTTTTAAATTGAATACTCTGCTTACTTAACGCAGCAAAAATTTATTTTTGGCGAAAATATGTAGTACCTACATGGGAATGCTAATTGGGCACAAAATAGCTTCGCAAAACTGTTTTTTGGTAGTAAAAGTTACAAATATGCGATTTTTTTGGAACATGGCAGCACAAATTGAGCAAAAAATAGTACAACTTTAATTTTTACAAAATTGCAACATTTGAAAAAATTTCATCCTTAAAATTTGTAATTTTGCAAATTTCTTAAAAATGTTTACGGCACAAGGCAGCACAAGTTGAGCACAATACAGCACAACTTTTTTTTTTTGAAAATCGAAAATGGCGGTGCTAACTTCACGCTTCGCAAAACTGCTTTTTGGCCGTAAAAGTTACAAATATGCGAATTTTTTTGTTTTCTCTGCGGAATTTGGCAGTACAAACAGCGCAGAAAACAGCACAACTTTAATTTTTTACAAAATTTAAAAAGATTTCATCCGTAAAATTTGCAAATTTGCAAATTTCTTAAAAATATTTACGGCACAAGGCAGCACAAGTTGAGCACAATACAGCACAACTTTTTTTTTTTGAAAATCGAAAATGGCGATGCTAACTTCACGCTTCGCAAAACTGCTTTTTGGCCGTAAAAGTTACAAATATGCGAATTTTTTTAATTTCTCTTCGGAACATGGCAGTACAAATAGCGCAGAAAACAGCACAACTTTAATTTTTTACAAAATTGCAAAATTTGAAAAATTTGCATCCGTAAAATTAGCAAATTTGCAAATTTCTTAAAAATATTTACGGCACAAAGCAGCACAAGTTGAGAATAATAAAGCACAACTTTTTTTTTTTGAAAATCGAAAATGGCGGTGCTAACTTCACGCTTCGCAAAACTGCTTTTTGCTTCGTGTCTTGTCTATAAAAAAGAATACAAACAAATTGGTTTCAAATCCTATTTTTACCATATTTAAGAAATTTTCTTAAAATTGTCCAAAAATTGGAGCAATGTAACCCCACTTTGCGGTACCTAAATAATTGCCTCATTAATTTGGTTATTCAGGTAAATATTTTTTTTTAGTTTTGTATTGCTTTTAACGCTAAAAAATCAATTTAGTTTAACAATGTGTGTATACAATCAAATATAGACTAAAATTCTCTTGATTTTTATTTTTTATAATTTGTTATTTTGTTATTGTTGTAAAAAAAAAGTTGGTTTCAAGTAACTCAGGTTTTATTAGCGCCTTTTCTGGAGCTAAAATTTTTAATCACGTGGTATTTTTAAATAAAATCGACAGTTCTAATATGGATATTGAAGAAGATTCTGTTGGCAGCGAGAACTTTAGACGAATATGTATCGATGCTCAAAATTATGACGCAACAAGCCCATCAGAGCAGACTTCCTACGATGCAACTAGTGATAGCTCCACTAGTTTGAGCTCTCAAGAAAAATATCTTTTGAAGGGTTGCCAAAAAACGAGCTATTTGGACTTTGGCCGGTAGATTTTTTACTGTAAATACCAAAGAGTCAATTGCAAAAAAACAGAGTAATTGCAAAATGCAATCATTGCCCAATTTCCTTATCGGGCTCATTAAGTGTTTCTTCAAATAATTTGCGTCATTTAAAGGTTTGTGTGGATTTTTATAAAATACATATAGTGGCGTAACGACCTCTTTGCGATGAAGACGAAGGGGGGAGGGGAGTGTCAATATCAACAGCAATTGTTTTGTACAATTGTTTTGTGTCTATAAAAACAAAGTAAATGCATGCATCATGACATCGAATGAAAAGTCTGGCAGATAATTTCATGATTTTCATGGATCATGACGTTATCTGGAATGACAAAAATCTTGAATGTAAAAAATCTCGAAATAAAAAAAATTTAAATCGCGAATGCAAAAATCTCGAATGCACAAAATCTAGAATGCACAAAAATCACGAAAGACATATCTAATCACAAAAAATCTCGAAAAATAAAAATAAAATTCAAAATTTTTTTTTGTTAACTTATTAACGTATTTTATGTTCATTCTATCAAATTATTAACTTTTCTGGGCAAAAAAAAATAAAACAATCCTTAATGCTAAGTCTTATACTTGGCTGATTTAATTCAGTAGTATATAGAATTTGTATTATAAAACCTTCTTATATAAAAACAAAATTTAAGAAATGAAATGAATCAAATATATTTCATAATAACACAACATGCAAAATAAATCAAAAGCGAAAAAAAAATACAAACTATGTATATAATATTTTAAACTAATAGTTGTGAATCGAGACATGCGAACAGTGTGACAGTAGCTGTGGTTTTTTCCTTGCCCGAATGGGATTGGACGAAAAAACGATGTCGGGGCTAAGCAATTTACATTTTAAAAGCAACAACAATAAAGCCCCTTCGGGCTTAGCTAAGCCCAGAGAATTTTCGGGGCTTAACTTAAGCCCAGATAAAAACTGTGTTACCGGCATGAATTTCATACATGTTATCGATAGTTTGTATGGAAACTCCATTTTTTTTTTTCTGTAATGGCGTCGCTTAGCCCCGATGTCATTTTTTTATTCGATTCCCCCGGGCTTGCAAAAAATACATACCCAGTGTCACAGAGTGTTGGGTGTCTACGACTTTGTTTGACTGTTGTGGGACATTTTTGGATATATGTACTCTGTTTCCAGTGTTAGAGTGCATGTACTGCTGTCGAAGAAAACTGTTGACCTGTCTGTGCCTGTGCCTGTCTGGCTATTGAACAAAACCTAAATGGAGCAACGGAGTTGCCTTAGTGGTACAAAGGACCCAAGAAAGGAATTAAAATCCTTTGATCCTAGGAATCAGGCCGCACAAATTACTTTTTCTCCACCTCAGTCAGTCACACTCTTATACAGAGACATAGCGTCAAAAAAAAAAAAAAAACTTTCAAAATATAACAAACAAAATAAAAAAAAATTTATTTAAAAACAAACATTTGAGTTGGTATACTTAAATGTCATTGTAAAGTTCCCAGTAGTTTGCAAGGCTCAAAACTATAACTCTGTTAGATAGACGTTTGTCTAAGTCTAGAATAAATATTCACCCCGATTACATAATCCGACGAATGAGCTGCGAAGCGGATCTGTCTCAATTTTGACATTTGGCTCACAGTAAAAATGTCAAAATTGATTTTTGTAATTCTTCTTTTGCTTTCGAGATTTTTGCTTTCGAGATTTTATTAGTTCTAGATTTTATTTTTCGAGAATTTTAATTTAGAGATTTTTGCTTTCTACATTATTGTTTTCTAGATATCGTGGTAGACCCTACATCAAGCTATAGCACTAACGATTTCTTCAAATTTGGAACATAATTTTTAACGAATAGGTATATATCCATAAACACATATTCCAATTTTGAAAGAAATCGGTCGACCCGATGAGGCCCTAGCTCTGTAGGTAACTATGTATAACTTTTACTTATGAGAATTTTTTTTGTTTTTTTTTTTTCAAAAATGTATTCACCTATTTTTTAATGTATTCAAGAAACTAGATAGTGTACACTTTTATGGGGTCAAGTTTAACCAATTTCAACAACGAATTTGATATATTGCATATGAGGTTCTACGAATAGTTAATTTTTTTGTTGTGAATAAATTTTCTTGCTAAATTTAATTAAAAAAATGCATTTATTTTCGAAGGATGTTTTAAAACTATGAATTGAAAAATTTAACTCAGAATTGAAAATATGAAGCATTTTTGTTGTTGTAAAATCGAGCAATGCCAAAGATAAGAAATACCTATTCAGATAGTTTCATCATTTTTTAAAACTTTTTATAAAATTTATTTAAAGAAAAAAGAATCTGGGTAAATAGCCTAAACGCGAAAAAAACAAAATTTTAACTTCATATACAATTACAAAATATAATCAAAAAATAAAATCCTCGATATTATTTTCAATTAGGGGTGTCACTAGCCCCAAGGTTTCAGTAGTTTCTAAATATAAAATACATTTTAAAACTTATTTCACAAACGGGGCCAAAAGATTTAAGTCCTCTTTCTGTAAGGAGAGTACAAATACACGAACGCAATGCATAAATAGATGCAAATATTACATACCTACATTCATCCTTACACAAAAATTTTCACAAAGCTTACCTAGTGAGCTTTTTCTAATAATAATAAAATTGTATAAACTTTCTTAATAATTTACCCTAATCTCTTAAACCTCCTTCCCTGACTACGCACATGATATCATTTTGGCTGACGACATGAATCCATTTTGGAAAGCAACAACAACAATACAGGTTTGTTTACATTTTTCATCTGCAAAATTAAGGAAATTATTCATAAGTTTGGATACATATTCTTTTTGATTTACAAAGTAACATTATTTGTTATTGCATTGCAACTATAATATAGATAAGTATTCATATAAAATTAATTAGTAAAATTAAAGTTTTCAACAGCATTTTTTGGTTTTCTCTCATGGGAAATGCATTGAATGTCAAATCGGAAAAAAATCTATCTCACAAGTAGGCTACACACGCTGACTGCTAGGTGCCGTGACTCCATTCGCCAATAGGCGTTTTCCTTTGGGGGTGGCGAAGTACTTGCAAGTACTTTGCTAGCTTTTTTCAATGGAACACATCAAACTGCTTTCCCATTTAAAATGTATCTACTCGCACGGATTTTCATCTACTCATAAGTACTTTGCCACCTCCAAAGGAAAACGTCTTATATTACCTACTTGACTTGGGAACCATGAGAAGCCATTTAATTTTCTCTACACAATTTTTAATAAACTATAATAAAAAAACGGAAAAGATGAAAATTTATCATTTGTTTTCTTTTATTTTTAAATTGAATACTCTGCTTACTTAACGCAGCAAAAATTTATTTTTGGCGAAAATATGTAGTACCTACATGGGAATGCTAATTGGGCACAAAATAGCTTCGCAAAACTGTTTTTTGGTAGTAAAAGTTACAAATATGCGATTTTTTTGGAACATGGCAGCACAAATTGAGCAAAAAATAGTACAACTTTAATTTTTACAAAATTGCAACATTTGAAAAAATTTCATCCTTAAAATTTGTAATTTTGCAAATTTCTTAAAAATGTTTACGGCACAAGGCAGCACAAGTTGAGCACAATACAGCACAACTTTTTTTTTTGAAAATCGAAAATGGCGGTGCTAACTTCACGCTTCGCAAAACTGCTTTTTGGCCGTAAAAGTTACAAATATGCGAATTTTTTTGTTTTCTCTGCGGAATTTGGCAGTACAAACAGCGCAGAAAACAGCACAACTTTAATTTTTTACAAAATTTAAAAAGATTTCATCCGTAAAATTTGCAAATTTGCAAATTTCTTAAAAATATTTACGGCACAAGGCAGCACAAGTTGAGCACAATACAGCACAACTTTTTTTTTTTGAAAATCGAAAATGGCGATGCTAACTTCACGCTTCGCAAAACTGCTTTTTGGCCGTAAAAGTTACAAATATGCGAATTTTTTTAATTTCTCTTCGGAACATGGCAGTACAAATAGCGCAGAAAACAGCACAACTTTAATTTTTTACAAAATTGCAAAATTTGAAAAATTTGCATCCGTAAAATTAGCAAATTTGCAAATTTCTTAAAAATATTTACGGCACAAAGCAGCACAAGTTGAGAATAATACAGCACAACTTTTTTTTTTTGAAAATCGAAAATGGCGGTGCTAACTTCACGCTTCGCAAAACTGCTTTTTGCTTCGTGTCTTGTCTATAAAAAAGAATACAAACAAATTGGTTTCAAATCCTATTTTTACCATATTTAAGAAATTTTCTTAAAATTGTCCAAAAATTGGAGCAATGTAACCCCACTTTGCGGTACCTAAATAATTGCCTCATTAATTTGGTTATTCAGGTAAATATTTTTTTTTAGTTTTGTATTGCTTTTAACACTAAAAAATCAATTTAGTTTAACAATGTGTGTATACAATCAAATAAAGACTAAAATTCTCTTGATTTTTATTTTTTATAATTTGTTATTTTGTTATTGTTGTAAAAAAAAAGTTGGTTTCAAGTAACTCAGGTTTTATTAGCGCCTTTTCTGGAGCTAAAATTTTTAATCACGTGGTATTTTTAAATAAAATCGACAGTTCTAATATGGATATTGAAGAAGATTCTGTTGGCAGCGAGAACTTTAGACGAATATGTATCGATGCTCAAAATTATGACGCAACAAGCCCATCAGAGCAGACTTCCTACGATGCAACTAGTGATAGCTCCACTAGTTTGAGCTCTCAAGAAAAATATCTTTTGAAGGGTTGCCAAAAAACGAGCTATTTGGACTTTGGTCGGTAGATTTTTTACTGTAAATACCAAAGAGTCAATTGCAAAAAACAGAGTAATTGCAAAATGCAATCATTGCCCAATTTCCTTATCGGGCTCATTAAGTGTTTCTTCAAATTATTTGCGTCATTTAAAGGTTTGTGTGGATTTTTATAAAATACATATAGTGGCGTAACGACCTCTTTGCGATGAAGACGAAGGGGGGAGGGGAGTGTCAATATCAACAGCAATTGTTTTGTACAATTGTTTTGTGTCTATAAAAACAAAGTAAATGCATGCATCATGACATCGAATGAAAAGTCTGGCAGATAATTTCATGATTTTCATGGATCATGACGTTATCTGGAATGACAAAAATCTTGAATGTAAAAAATCTCGAAATAAAAAAAATTTAAATCGCGAATGCAAAAATCTCGAATGCACAAAATCTAGAATGCACAAAAATCACGAAAGACATATCTAATCACAAAAAATCTCGAAAAATAAAAATAAAATTCAAAATTTTTTTTTGTTAACTTATTAACGTATTTTATGTTCATTCTATCAAATTATTAACTTTTCTGGGCAAAAAAAAATAAAACAATCCTTAATGCTAAGTCTTATACTTGGCTGATTTAATTCAGTAGTATATAGAATTTGTATTATAAAACCTTCTTATATAAAAACAAAATTTAAGAAATGAAATGAATCAAATATATTTCATAATAACACAACATGCAAAATAAATCAAAAGCGAAAAAAAAATACAAACTATGTATATAATATATAAGAAGGTTTTATAATACAAATTCTATATACTACTGAAATAAATCAGCCAAGTAGAAGACTTAGCATTAAGGATTGGACTTGTTGAATTATTGATTCAAAATAGCTTTTTATGGCCTTTAGTCCTACAAATTGGCGTTTCGTTCGGCTTACTCACTTGAACTCATCAGTGACATAGTGAGGGCTTTGTCAGACGCAATTTGTATTAAGTTCAGTTCAACTTACATGAATTTTTCAACGAAAATCCACTGTAAACTATATCCAACAAGATTAGAATTCCTAATCATTAAGCTGGAAGTTTTTTTGCCCGGGGCCAGGCATAGTTTCTATATAAGAAGGTTTTATAATACAAATTCTATATACTACTGAAATAAATCAGCCAAGTAGAAGACTTAGCATTAAGGATTGGACTTGTTGAATTATTGATTCAAAATAGCTTTTTATGGCCTTTAGTCCTACAAATTGGCGTTTCGTTCGGCTTACTCACTTGAACTCATCAGTGACATAGTGAGGGCTTTGTCAGACGCAATTTGTATTAAGTTCAGTTCAACTTACATGAATTTTTCAACGAAAATCCACTGTAAACTATATCCAACAAGATTAGAATTCCTAATCATTAAGCTGGAAGTTTTTTTGCCCGGGGCCAGGCATAGTTTCTATATAAGAAGGTTTTATAATACAAATTCTATATACTACTGAAATAAATCAGCCAAGTAGAAGACTTAGCATTAAGGATTGGACTTGTTGAATTATTGATTCATATTCTTATATAGAAACTATGCCTGGCCCCGGGCAAAAAAACTTCCAGCTTAATGATTAGGAATTCTAATCTTGTTGGATATAGTTTACAGTGGATTTTCGTTGAAAAATTCATGTAAGTTGAACTGAACTTAATACAAATTGCGTCTGACAAAGCCCTCACTATGTCACTGATGAGTTCAAGTGAGTAAGCCGAACGAAACGCCAATTTGTAGGACTAAAGGCCATAAAAAGCTATTTTGAATCAATAATTCAACAAGTCCAATCCTTAATGCTAAGTCTTCTACTTGGCTGATTTATTTCAGTAGTATATAGAATTTGTATTATAAAACCTTCTTATATAGAAACTATGCCTGGCCCCGGGCAAAAAAACTTCCAGCTTAATGATTAGGAATTCTAATCTTGTTGGATATAGTTTACAGTGGATTTTCGTTGAAAAATTCATGTAAGTTGAACTGAACTTAATACAAATTGCGTCTGACAAAGCCCTCACTATGTCACTGATGAGTTCAAGTGAGTAAGCCGAACGAAACGCCAATTTGTAGGACTAAAGGCCATAAAAAGCTATTTTGAATCAATAATTCAACAAGTCCAATCCTTAATGCTAAGTCTTCTACTTGGCTGATTTATTTCAGTAGTATATAGAATTTGTATTATAAAACCTTCTTATATAGAAACTATGCCTGGCCCCGGGCAAAAAAACTTCCAGCTTAATGATTAGGAATTCTAATCTTGTTGGATATAGTTTACAGTGGATTTTCGTTGAAAAATTCATGTAAGTTGAACTGAACTTAATACAAATTGCGTCTGACAAAGCCCTCACTATGTCACTGATGAGTTCAAGTGAGTAAGCCGAACGAAACGCCAATTTGTAGGACTAAAGGCCATAAAAAGCTATTTTGAATATGTATATAATATTTTAAACTAATAGTTGTGAATCGAGACATGCGAACAGTGTGACAGTAGCTGTGGTTTTTTCCTTGCCCGAATGGGATTGGACGAAAAAACGATGTCGGGGCTAAGCAATTTACATTTTAAAAGCAACAACAATGAAGCCCCTTCGGGCTTAGCTAAGCCCAGAGAATTTTCGGGGCTTAACTTAAGCCCAGATAAAAACTGTGTTACCGGCATGAATTTCATACATGTTATCGATAGTTTGTATGGAAACTCCATTTTTTTTTTTCTGTAATGGCGTCGCTTAGCCCCGATGTCATTTTTTTATTCGATTCCCCCGGGCTTGCAAAAAATACACACCCAGTGTCACAGAGTGTTGGGTGTCTACGACTTTGTTTGACTGTTGTGGGACATTTTTGGATATATGTACTCTGTTTCCAGTGTTAGAGTGCATGTACTGCTGTCGAAGAAAACTGTTGACCTGTCTGTGCCTGTGCCTGTCTGGCTATTGAACAAAACCTAAATGGAGCAACGGAGTTGCCTTAGTGGTACAAAGGACCCAAGAAAGGAATTAAAATCCTTTGATCCTAGGAATCAGGCCGCACAAATTACTTTTTCTCCACCTCAGTCAGTCACACTCTTATACAGAGACATAGCGTCAAAAAAAAAAAAAAACTTTCAAAATATAACAAACAAAATAAAAAAAAATTTATTTAAAAACAAACATTTGAGTTGGTATACTTAAATGTCATTGTAAAGTTCCCAGTAGTTTGCAAGGCTCAAAACTATAACTCTGTTAGATAGACGTTTGTCTAAGTCTAGAATAAATATTCACCCCGATTACATAATCCGACGAATGAGCTGCGAAGCGGATCTGTCTCAATTTTGACATTTGGCTCACAGTAAAAATGTCAAAATTGATTTTTGTAATTCTTCTTTTGCTTTCGAGATTTTTGCTTTCGAGATTTTATTAGTTCTAGATTTTATTTTTCGAGAATTTTAATTTAGAGATTTTTGCTTTCTACATTATTGTTTTCTAGATATCGTGGTAGACCCTACATCAAGCTATAGCACTAACGATTTCTTCAAATTTGGAACATAATTTTTAACGAATAGGTATATATCCATAAACACATATTCCAATTTTGAAAGAAATCGGTCGACCCGATGAGGCCCTAGCTCTGTAGGTAACTATGTATAACTTTTACTTATGAGAATTTTTTTTGTTTTTTTTTTTTCAAAAATGTATTCACCTATTTTTTAATTTATTCAAGAAACTAGATAGTGTACACTTTTATGGGGTCAAGTTTAACCAATTTCAACAACGAATTTGATATATTGCATATTTTATTTATTAAAAATACAAGAGGAAGTAAGTGCTACCCAGTCGTATATATGTATGTTACTTCTTTTTCGAAAATGAAAAGTGTTGATTGATAATCTTCATCGCATAGACACACCTTGTTACGCCACTGACCTTACATTGAGATCTCGCTAATCAACTCTTTCAATCAATAAATCTTACCAACTTTACAAAATTTGCAGACCAAACACCATGACAAGTTTGATGAGTATCTACTTCACAAGGCAGAGAAAATGGCTCGGTTAGATGAGTCAAATGGGCCCATTCGACGAGTAACGTGCAAGTTCTCTCAGAGTCAATTTGATGATAACGTTTTACGTTTTATTTTAAATAATCAGCTACCGATTCGCATAGTAGAAGATTCAGCGTTTCGACAAATTTTTGATGGTAAATATAATTTATTATGTATATTTAAATAATTTTACATCACGAAAAGAACCAACCTACTGATAAAAGTCCAACGCACTAACTACACGGAAAGAATTGAAAAATCACTAATTGAAAAATTTGCAGTTGCAATTTACGAATTATGTTTTACTCGTAAATCAATGCATTTTTATCAAAATTTAATACAAAAACTGGTAATTTAACATTCAAAACGTAGCAATTTACAAAGTTTGTTTCTTCGTGATTTGCAATTAAAATCCATGATGAAAGCTTGTACTTTTCATAGCAAAATACAACTTTTTTGGCGTGATTTACTCTTAAAAAGAATAATTTCACAAACAGCATTTAAAAATATTAATTTGCGATAAATATTTAGTAATCTCCATTGCACAATCACTGATTTACGTTTTTTCTGTCGCAATTTTAAACTCCACGAGAATAGTTGCAAATCACCAACAACAAATTCCTAAATCACGACTCTCTTGTCGCAATTTACTTCTCGAAGACATAAAGCACCACAACATGGCATGTATCTAATCATTAATGTGTGACACCAACAAACTGTAATGCAAATTGGCCTAGTGGTTGCATGCTCAATCCGCAACTGGAGGGTTGCGAGTTCAAATCCCAGTAGAGCCAAGCGTAAAGTAGGTATTTATTTCAAATAAATTAAATAAATTTGTATACCTGCAAAATGAAGTGTAGAGCAAGATTGATCTTTCAAATGGCAATATCACGAAATAAAAGTGGTGATCACAAAATCTCTTTTGCAAATTTACAAATTGTGCAATTAAGGAATATTTGGATCAAATTGCGATTTATTGTGCGCAATTTATGTTTTCTCTCGGTAGAATAATTGATACTCAAAGAAGGTTGATTTACGATTTTTGAGTATCAATATCTTCATTTTGCTCAGTTTTGCAAATTGCAAACAAATAGTCGTAAATTACTATATCCCAAGCCAAGGTATAAATCGGGATTAATTTTTCGTAATTTGCAGCTCGTTTTTCGTGATCTGATCCAAGAATTCTTTCCGTGTAGCTATTTACCCAAAGAAGACCAACGTTCTTTCAACAAATCTCATTTTTAAATTTAACTGAGGTGATATTATGCTATTTTTTTACTTTTTACTACAAACATATTTACGTACATAATCATTTTAGGAAAATGGCTATTTTTCAAAGCGAATGTAGCTTAAACTAGATCTAGAACCAGATTTAAATATAATGGGGCATATTCATAGATGTTGTTTAAGCTGTTGCTAGACAAATCTGGAGTTTATCGTATTGAAACTTATCAGGTAAACTCCAGTTTTGTCTAGCAATAGTTTCAACAACATGTATGTAGGTATATGCCGCAATGTGTTGAACAGTTTTATTTATTAATGATATTTTCACACCGTTCTCATAACGCAAAAACAAAACAAAAATTCAAATGTGGTCTTAGCTATTATAACCATTCTTAAAACTTTTCAATTGTGAACTTCTATTAGGTTTTAGGGGAGAAGCTTAGGTTTATTCTATTCTAACATTTAGTTTTTTTTCAAGATTTTAATATTAAACATGGGGATCAACCGCTACAACACTTAACTCGTTATACAGCAGGAAAAAAATTAATTGAACATTACAACAATGTTATTGATGAAATTAAAAAAGCTTTGCATGTGGCCAACCACGTTTGCACGACCGTTGATGTATGGACAAGTTTTAGAAAAAGATTTTTAGTTTTGACAGCGCATTGGGTAAGATAAGAAACAAAAAGAAATCATAATATAGATTTTCATTAAATTATATAATTTTTTCTGTGTATTGCAAATGTTACTTCACAGATTGATGAAAAGAACCTTAGTAGAAAATCGGCTGCTCTTGCGTGCAAACGTTTGTATGGAACTCATTCCTACACTGAACCAAAAAATAACGTGGAATCAAACAATCTATTCATTGGGACAATGTACCATACATTATTATTTGTCCAATGAACACGATAATAACGATAATGAATGGCCGTTTATTAAAATCAAACAACGTTCATTGATTCAATGAACGTACATTAATTTGTTCGTAAAAATCTTTCCGAATTATCTCCGAAGGATTTTTATGAACGATTCATTAAAACAACGAATGCGTTCACTAAAACAACGAACCTGTTAATTAAAAAATAATGAACACGTTCATTGAATCAATGAACGCATTTATTAAAAACCAACAAAATCGGAGTTATTTCCGAATGATATTTATGAACAGTTTATTAAAAAATAATAAACGTTTATTAATTTTTAATAAACCGTTTATTAATTTTTAATAAACCGTTTATTAATTTTTAATGAACTGTTAATTAATTTTGTATAAACCGTTTATTAATTTTTAATAAACCGTTTATTAATTTTTAATAAACCGTTTATTAATTTTTAATAAACCGTTTATTAATTTTTAATAAACTGTTTATTAATTTTTAATAAACCGTTTATTAATTTTTAATAAACCGTTTATTAATTTTTAATAAATCGTTTATTAATTTTTAATGAACCGTTTATTAATTTTTAATAAACCGTTTATTAATTTTTAATAAACCGTTTATTAATTTTTAATAAACCGTTTATTAATTTTTAATAAACCGTTTATTAATTTTTAATAAACCGTTCATTAATTTTTAATAAACCGTTTATTAATTTTTAATAAACCGTTTATTAATTTTTAATAAACCGTTTATTAATTTTTAATAAACCGTTTATTAATTTTTAATAAACGTGTTCATTGAACCAATGAATGCGTTTATTAAAAAATAATAAACGCATTCATTGATTCAATGAACGCGTTCATTATTTTTTAATAAACACGTTCATTGAATCAATGAATGCGTTTATTATTTTTTAATAAACGCATTCATTGATTCAATGAACTCGTTTATTAAAAATAATAAACGGGTTAGTAGAAAAAATGACCAGCACTTATTAATTTTATGAATACGTTTATTAAAATTAATAAACGCGTTCATTAAATTAATAAATGCTGTTTTCAATAAATTAAAAAAGCTAAATTTCTTATAGTCTTATTCCTTTGTCAACAAATTTTTAATTTCCTATCAAGAAATTAAAAAATCAATTAACAAAAACAAGAAGACAAGGAAATTTAGCCATCTAAATTTATTAGGTCATGTTGCTCGAACTCTGTCAAAATACAAAAGAAGGAAAAATTAGTGTGAATCTTCTTTTTCATTTCATACAAACCCGATAACAATAGCTCCGTTCTTTCATCTCTTATCTTCTCTTATCTTCTCTTTTCTGAAATCTTAAAGGGTTAAATGAAACAGATGTTTACATTTATTTTACTCTTTATTTGTTCAGATAAGCCAAATGAATGGCAGGAAAAATATACATAGTTACAGTGTTAAAGTTAAGTGAAATATATTACAAAAGGTGAAATTATAGGATCTCATTCAGCAAAACATGTGTCCGTGCACAAACTTTCTTTCTATTACTTTGAAAAAATTGCGTTTCAATGAAACCCCAAAATGAGGAACATGCAGTTGGATACTCGAGATTAAACAAATACAAAATTTTAAAGCAGATATCCACTGCTCGGATAAAACTGTTAAATTTAAATTTAACTCAATCAAAATACAGGAAGATGTTAGTAAATTTTAGGATTGAGTCACCGTGAACAATGATGAATGGTTGGACATTCTCACCCATTTTGTTGAGGAAATCGATGTGGTCCTCAATGGACTGAATTGTACTCGCTATCCAAATAAAAGCGTTCTGCGAGTCCTTGATCGTATACCTGGGGCCCTACTACGTAACTCGATTCTATAGTGAAACTGTTCGAATTCGCAAAATTGCAACTCCGTAATTCTATAAGTAAGTTCTGAAAATCGAAAATCGAACAGCTCTAGTACTGCCAACTATTTTTTGTTTTCTTCGCGCTAATTTGGTACTATCTAATGCTAAAGTCAATGTCAAATTCGTGCGAATTCGTAAATAATCATTCTACATCAAATGTGCTTGCGAGAAGTTCGAGACAGAAGTTTTTTTTCAGAATGTAAGTAAATTAAAGTTATGAATTAATATTTTTCTTAATATTTGTTAAATATAGTAATAAATAAGTAATGTAAATGTTTGCTGTGCAGGGAATCATCCAAAAGTGCTAACACGAAAGCATCGCAGTTCGAAATTCTGGTGCAATACATGGGGGAAGCACCCAGATCTTTCCAAGGGGTATTTGAAAACTCTCGAAGCTAAGCAAAAATCAAATCATTTATGGACCAATTTATCAAATGAGTTGAATGCGGAAGGTCCACCGCAGCGTGATGTCGTCGGATGGAAAAGGTAAAGAAAGCTTCGATATTGACATTCTTTTATTTTATTTTTTACTATTAGGTTTGGGCTGATTTTAAAGTGCACACAAAAGCCAAGTTGAGGAAAAATAAAATTAGTTTGTCCGGAACTGGTGGTGGGCCGCCTAAATACTATTCCCTTACTCCACTGGAAGAGAAGGTCAGTGAGTTGCTCGATTTAGGTAAAGCCGTTGATGGAATGAATGGTACTCTATGTTTTGGGTTGACGGAAGAAAACTGCAATAGAGAACAACATGCAGACAATGCAGATGTAATATACGATGTCATGGTTACTGACACAGAAATCGAAGAAGCAAGTTTAAACGATATTCTGAACAGTGAAAAAGAAAATGTCCCACAGCCGCGAATTACACCAAAAAAACGACAAACTACACTCCTTGAAAAACAAGTGGAGCATCAAATATCGTACCAACCAAAACAATTCGTACGATGCTATGAAGGAAATTAATGAAAATTTAAAGGGGATTTTAAAATATAAACGAAGGGACTACGAACTAAACCAGAAAAACTACAAAATAAAAAAAGAGAAACTCGAACTTAAGAAACAAAAATTTGAATTTAAAAAAAAGAGTCAAGTCGAAAAAACCAAAAACACAGTTGCCAAATTGGAACTGAAAAGGGAGATTTTAAGACTTCGCCAGCAAATAAACCCACCGCCACCATACTAATGTAATTTAATACGTTTTTTTTTTTTAGTTTTAAAAGTGAAGTTATTTTATTTATATTTATTTACATACATATGTGATCATAGTTGTAAGGCACATCCATACTTAGTTTTTTATTTATCTTTGTATATGCTGAGCTAAAAAAACTAGAAGTTTTGTTTTTGTTTTTCTTATTTCTTTTGTTTTTGTTTTTCTTTATTTTTAAGTCTTATATGTAAGTGAATGTTTCAAAAAATAAATAAATATATTTATGAATTCAACAAATCATTTCTTATGTTATTTCTTATTCTTTTGGCTAAATTCGAATATTCTTCGTTTTCTATAGAATTCTGTTCCACGGTGAAAAGGTTCGCATCTTCTTGCAGGAATACTTCTTGTGTTGGTTCGGGTAATTCAACTCTAAACTTTAAACACAGATTGTGGAGTGCACAACAAACGTTCAAAATTTGAGCTACCTTCTCTGGCGAATAATGAAGTTCCCTTGCCGCCAAAAGGCATCGGAACCTTGCCTTTAGAACACCAAAAACACCCTCAATAATTGATCTCGAAATCGAAAATTGTTCATTGAATTTCGATTCAATAGATCCTTCAGCTGCCACTTTATATGGTACCATAATCCAAGGCTCTAAAGGGTATCCGGAATCTCCTAATAGAAGTTTTCAACATTATTTTAGCTATGTTTAAAATTGTATAGCTACCTACCTAAGATCCATGATGACTTATCTCCATTTTCAAAGCACCGTTTGAGGTAAGCTCTCTCAGCACTAAGGCCCCAGACATGAGAATCATGACACGCACCTCCATATCTTCCGTTCACTGCTCTTATGGTCACATATCTAGTTTTAAAAAAAGTATTTTCATCTCAAGATGTTTTTTTTTTTTCTACTTATGTATATTTGCATTATGCAGGTATAATAATTTGATTTCTTGAACCTACCACCATTGCATTGATACTGTGCTTAAGCTTTCTGTTAAAGAATAGATGTTCACTCGTAGCTGGTCGTATAAGTTGGATATGCGTACCATCCACAACACCGATCACACCAGGAATTCGCGATTTTTCCCAAAAATAGCGTTTTGACTTTCTCTTTTCTTCCTCTGTCATTTTGAAGTTAATGAGCTGAGGACACATAACTTTTTCGATTGAAGCTAAAACTTCAGCTATAATCTTCGACATGGTTTGTTGTGCTAGACCCGCATGCCTGTCTCCACCGATTTGGTTTTGGTAACCTCCTGTTGCCAAAAATTTCAGGGTAGCTGATACTTTTACCATGTGTGGAATAGCAGTTTGCCTTGCGCGAATAGTAAGATGTGGTGAAATTTGGTTCAATAAATACTTGAAGGCATCTTTTGAAAGCCGGTAATTTTTAACAAAGCTGGAATAAAGTTATTATATTGGAATAAAAATGCGTTCAAATAAATATTCAATAGGTACCTTTTCTCGCTGAGCTCCATTATGTTGGATTTATCTCTAATTCGCCTTCGTTCAATTTGTTCGATTCGTTCTGAATTTTCTTCTGAACCTAGCCAAATTGCAACACTGTCCATTGTTTTATTTATTATTATTGTTTTTATTAAATTTTCTTGTTCGCACAGAACCTATTGCTTGTTTTTTTTGTATTAGTTAAGTATGTCAAACATAATGCGAGACTCGTTCGAAAATCGAAAATTTTGCGGAAAATAGTTGGCAGTATCGGCATCCGATTCTATTTTCATAGATAGTACCATTTGAAAGTAGAATCGGAAATGACTTTCGAATAGAATAGAAAGTAGAATCGAGATACATAGTAGGGCCCCTGGTAGCATGTTTCCGAACCTCTTTGTCCCTTTTGAATGCTTTTTGGAAGGGTCCAAAATATCGATGAAGAGCCCAAAGCAATGCCGCATCTTTACAATCTGAAAAAAAGCCAAGCACAACAAAAATTTACCGAATTAGTAAGCTTTAAATGTGAAATTTTAAAAACAACTTTATATTAAATACATATAACTATAATAAAAAATCAAAATGTTTACCAATTTGATTCTAGACAGTGATCCTAGTTTCATTCTTCGGTATATGAGACCCTCAATAATTAAAAAAATAACAAAAATCAAGATCCTATTCAAATGTTGGTAACCCTCTACCGGAAATGTTGCAGTCAAAAGAGAAAAAGAAATTTTAAAAAATCTTAAAATAGTTACTTTTGATTGTTTTAAGAAAGATAATGAAAAAAAAGTCTTAAGAAGTTAATATGTTCAAATGAAATTTTTACTTGACCTCGGTTGCGGTAGAGGGTTAATGTAAGAAAAGCAAAAAGTTTTCAGAATGTAGTGTTGCTTAAACATCGATAGTCTATCGATAGTATCGATAGTAAAAAACTATCGCGTACATCGATAGTTTTGAAAAACTATCGATAGTTTCAAAAATTCCAAATTGTGTAATGAAAGGCTTGTGACCATAAAAGTTTAAAGCAAAAACGTATTTTAAGGCTGTCTATTGTCTCCATCATTATTTTTTATACTGAAATCCTGTTATTAATGTCGTTTTCGATTGGATTTTCTGACTGTTCCACTCCTTTTTGAGTCCAATAGAATATGAAAACATCGTATTGTCAAATTTACACACACACTACACTATATTATAAAATGCTTTCTTCAAGCATTCATCACTTTTGACAAGTAGTGCGACGAAAAACTGTATGTGTATGCGTGTGTTCTAAATCTACTCCTTCTTCAAATCGGAAAAAGAAAAATACTCTGAAAACAGTACTCTGAACAGCCAATCGAAGGCTTTTGGAGTAGACGGAGTGAAAATGGAGTAGAAAAAGGCGTACTCCGAACGTCCAATCGAAAACGACATAAGACTATGGTTCTGTTGGTTAAGAGCTACAAGACATCAAATATTATGTGAATAGTTGAAACCAAAGATAGGTTATATAGTTCCTTGAAACTCTTAAAATGGCAAAAAAACATTAAGCGAAAATACAATAGACGCTTTATTTGTGAAACTCAAAATAGTGAACTATCCACAGTAATGAACACACAAAATTTAAATTTAACGGCTATATACAAAAACGTAGTACATGCAATAGCCTTTCCAACGATATATAACACATAAATGTTGAGCAGGTCATCCAAGTACCAATTAAGAAATGCATTATTATTGTTTTTGGTGCTTTAAAGCCGAATATCTTTTGAACCCCATGGTTTACAACTTAACGGCCATATAATAAAATGAAGTATTTGCAATGACCTTTTCATGGATGTATGACACATCTCTGTTGAGTAGGTAGACCAGTGCCTACGTTCTGTAACTCTCGCATCGAAAAAACTGGTCGAGAAACGATGAAAATTGAAACAAAATGCATGAGTTTTGTTCCATTTTTCAACGTTTCTCATCTGATTTTATCGATGCGAGAGTTACAGAACGTAGGTACAGATCCCATACATTTTTGCCCATTCTCCTTTCTCGCAAACATAAAACATTGCTAAATATCACCGAGGAGTTATTTTCATTTTTTGACTAAATCTCGTTGACAGCTTTGGTAAACGCTAAAACAAATTTAAAATTCACATCGAACAAATGTGCACTTTTGATCGAATTCATCTTTAGAAAGCCCTTTAAAGTTCCCGCTCGAAAAGAGAACAATCTCGAAAGAGTGAAGAGCCTTGGTTTTTATTACTTCACTAAATCGAGCGTCTACTGTAGTTTTGAATGAGCTAAAACTAAATAATTACTATCATTTAAATTCAATTTTTAAAAAGAAATTTTGAGACCTTTTTATAGCAAAATATCTTTTTTTCTTTTCAAAAATCATATCTCATTTTATAATTCAATGGATTTTGCAATAGAAGTCTTTTTAAGGCATATTAAAAATGTGTGTAATTCATTTGGTAAAACTATCGATAGTATCGATACTATCGATAGTTTTTTGTAAAAATATCGATACTATCGGAAATGGAAACTATCGATGTTTAAGCAACTCTATCAGAATGTTAATGAAAATGATTCTAGACAGTGATCCTAGTTTCATTCTTCGGTATATGAGACCCTCAATAATTAAAAAAATAACAAAAATCAAGATCCTATTCAAATGTTGGTAACCCTCTACCGGAAATGTTGTAGTCAAAAGAGAAAAAGAAATTTAAAAAATCTTAAAATAGTTACTTTTGATTGTTTTAAGAAAGATTATGAAAAAAAGTCTAAAGAAGTTAATATGTTGAAATGTAATTTTTACTTGACCTCGGTTGCGGTAGAGGGTTAATGTAAAAAAGCAAAAAGTTTTCAAAATGTTAATGAAAATGATTCTAGACAGTGATCCTAGTTTCATTCTTCGGTATATGAGACCCTCAATAATTAAAAAAATAACAAAAATCAAGATCCTATTCAAATGTTGGTAACCCTCTACCGGAAATGTTGTAGTCAAAAGAGAAAAAGAAATTTAAAAAAATCTTAAAATAGTTACTTTTGATTGTTTTAAGAAAGATTATGAAAAAAAAGTCTAAAGAAATTAATATGTTCAAATGAAATTTTTACTTGACCTCGGTTGCGGTAGAGGGTTAATGTAAGAAAAGCAAAAAGTTTTCAGAATGTTAATGAAAATGATTCTAGACAGTGATCCTAGTTTCATTCTTCGGTATATGAGACCCTCAATAATTAAAAAAATAACAAAAATCAAGATCCTATTCAAATGTTGGTAGCCCTCTACCGGAAATGTTGTAGTCAAAAGAGAAAAAGAAATTTAAAAAAATCTTAAAATAGTTACTTTTGATTGTTTTAAGAAAGATTATGAAAAAAAAGTCTAAAGAAGTTAATATGTTCAAATGAAATTTTTACTTGACCTCGGTTGCGGTAGAGGGTTAATGTAAAAAAGCAAAAAGTTTTCAAAATGTTAATGGAAATGATTCTAGACAGTGATCCTAGTTTCATTCTTCGGTATATGAGACCCTCAATAATTAAAAAAATAACAAAAATCAAGATCCTATTCAAATGTTGGTAACCCTCTACCGGAAATGTTGTAGTCAAAAGAGAAAAAGAAATTTAAAAAAATCTTAAAATAGTTACTTTTGATTGTTTTAAGAAAGATTATGAAAAAAAAGTCTAAAGAAGTTAATATGTTCAAATGAAATTTTTACTTGACCTCGGTTGCGGTAGAGGGTTAATGTAAAAAAGCAAAAAGTTTTCAAAATGTTAATGGAAATGATTCTAGACAGTGATCCTAGTTTCATTCTTCGGTATATGAGACCCTCAATAATTAAAAAAATAACAAAAATCAAGATCCTATTCAAATGTTGGTAACCCTCTACCGGAAATGTTGTAGTCAAAAGAGAAAAAGAAATTTAAAAAATCTTAAAATATGTAGTTACTTTTGATTGTTTTAAGAAAGATTATGAAAAAAAGTCTAAAGAAGTTAATATGTTGAAATGTAATTTTTACTTGACCTCGGTTGCGGTAGAGGGTTAATGTAAGAAAAGCAAAAAGTTTTCAGAATGTTAATGAAAATGATTCTAGACAGTGATCCTAGTTTCATTCTTCGGTATATGAGACCCTCAATAATTAAAAAAATAACAAAAATCAAGATCCTATTCAAATGTTGGTAGCCCTCTACCGGAAATGTTGTAGTCAAAAGAGAAAAAGAAATTTAAAAAAATCTTAAAATAGTTACTTTTGATTGTTTTAAGAAAGATTATGAAAAAAAAGTCTAAAGAAGTTAATATGTTCAAATGAAATTTTTACTTGACCTCGGTTGCGGTAGAGGGTTAATGTAAAAAAGCAAAAAGTTTTCAAAATGTTAATGGAAATGATTCTAGACAGTGATCCTAGTTTCATTCTTCGGTATATGAGACCCTCAATAATTAAAAAAATAACAAAAATCAAGATCCTATTCAAATGTTGGTAACCCTCTACCGGAAATGTTGTAGTCAAAAGAGAAAAAGAAATTTAAAAAAATCTTAAAATAGTTACTTTTGATTGTTTTAAGAAAGATTATGAAAAAAAAGTCTAAAGAAGTTAATATGTTCAAATGAAATTTTTACTTGACCTCGGTTGCGGTAGAGGGTTAATGTAAGAAAAGCAAAAAGTTTTCAGAATGTTAATGAAAATGATTCTAGACAGTGATCCTAGTTTCATTCTTCGGTATATGAGACCCTCAATAATTAAAAAAATAACAAAAATCAAGATCCTATTCAAATGTTGGTAACCCTCTACCGGAAATGTTGTAGTCAAAAGAGAAAAAGAAATTTAAAAAAATCTTAAAATAGTTACTTTTGATTGTTTTAAGAAAGATTATGAAAAAAAAGTCTAAAGAAGTTAATATGTTCAAATGAAATTTTTACTTGACCTCGGTTGCGGTAGAGGGTTAATGTAAGAAAAGCAAAAAGTTTTCAGAATGTTAATGAAAATGATTCTAGACAGTGATCCTAGTTTCATTCTTCGGTATATGAGACCCTCAATAATTAAAAAAATAACAAAAATCAAGATCCTATTCAAATGTTGGTAACCCTCTACCGGAAATGTTGCAGTCAAAAGAGAAAAAGAAATTTTAAAAAAATCTTAAAATAGTTACTTTTGATTGTTTTAAGAAAGATTATGAAAAAAAAGTCTAAGGAAGTTAATATGTTCAAATGAAATTTTTACTTGACCTCGGTTGCGGTAGAGGGTTAATGTAAGAAAAGCAAAAAGTTTTCAGAATGTTAATGAAAATGATTCTAGACAGTGATCCTAGTTTCATTCTTCGGTATATGAGACCCTCAATAATTAAAAAATAAAAAAAATCAAGATCCTATTCAAATGTTGGTAACCCTCTACCGGAAATGTTGTAGTCAAAAGAGAAAAAGAAATTTAAAAAATCTTAAAATAGTTACTTTTGATTGTTTTAAGAAAGATTATGAAAAAAAGTCTAAAGAAGTTAATATGTTGAAATGTAATTTTTACTTGACCTCGGTTGCGGTAGAGGGTTAATGTAAAAAAGCAAAAAGTTTTCAAAATGTTAATGAAAATGATTCTAGACAGTGATCCTAGTTTCATTCTTCGGTATATGAGACCCTCAATAATTAAAAAAATAACAAAAATCAAGATCCTATTCAAATGTTGGTAACCCTCTACCGGAAATGTTGTAGTCAAAAGAGAAAAAGAAATTCAAAAAAATCTTAAAATAGTTACTTTTGATTGTTTTAAGAAAGATTATGAAAAAAAAGTCTAAAGAAGTTAATATGTTCAAATGAAATTTTTACTTGACCTCGGTTGCGGTAGAGGGTTAATGTAAGAAAAGCAAAAAGTTTTCAAAATGTTAATGGAAATGATTCTAGACAGTGATCCTAGTTTCATTCTTCGGTATATGAGACCCTCAATAATTAAAAAAATAACAAAAATCAAGATCCTATTCAAATGTTGGTAACCCTCTACCGGAAATGTTGTAGTCAAAAGAGAAAAAGAAATTTAAAAAAATCTTAAAATAGTTACTTTTGATTGTTTTAAGAAAGATTATGAAAAAAAAGTCTAAAGAAATTAATATGTTCAAATGAAATTTTTACTTGACCTCGGTTGCGGTAGAGGGTTAATGTAAGAAAAGCAAAAAGTTTTCAGAATGTTAATGAAAATGATTCTAGACAGTGATCCTAGTTTCATTCTTCGGTATATGAGACCCTCAATAATTAAAAAAATAACAAAAATCAAGATCCTATTCAAATGTTGGTAGCCCTCTACCGGAAATGTTGTAGTCAAAAGAGAAAAAGAAATTTAAAAAAATCTTAAAATAGTTACTTTTGATTGTTTTAAGAAAGATTATGAAAAAAAAGTCTAAAGAAGTTAATATGTTCAAATGAAATTTTTACTTGACCTCGGTTGCGGTAGAGGGTTAATGTAAAAAAGCAAAAAGTTTTCAAAATGTTAATGGAAATGATTCTAGACAGTGATCCTAGTTTCATTCTTCGGTATATGAGACCCTCAATAATTAAAAAAATAACAAAAATCAAGATCCTATTCAAATGTTGGTAGCCCTCTACCGGAAATGTTGTAGTCAAAAGAGAAAAAGAAATTTAAAAAAATCTTAAAATAGTTACTTTTGATTGTTTTAAGAAAGATTATGAAAAAAAAGTCTAAAGAAGTTAATATGTTCAAATGAAATTTTTACTTGACCTCGGTTGCGGTAGAGGGTTAATGTAAAAAAGCAAAAAGTTTTCAAAATGTTAATGGAAATGATTCTAGACAGTGATCCTAGTTTCATTCTTCGGTATATGAGACCCTCAATAATTAAAAAAATAACAAAAATCAAGATCCTATTCAAATGTTGGTAACCCTCTACCGGAAATGTTGTAGTCAAAAGAGAAAAAGAAATTTAAAAAAATCTTAAAATAGTTACTTTTGATTGTTTTAAGAAAGATTATGAAAAAAAAGTCTAAGGAAGTTAATATGTTCAAATGAAATTTTTACTTGACCTCGGTTGCGGTAGAGGGTTAATGTAAGAAAAGCAAAAAGTTTTCAGAATGTTAATGAAAATGATTCTAGACAGTGATCCTAGTTTCATTCTTCGGTATATGAGACCCTCAATAATTAAAAAAATAACAAAAATCAAGATCCTATTCAAATGTTGGTAACCCTCTACCGGAAATGTTGTAGTCAAAAGAGAAAAAGAAATTTAAAAAAATCTTAAAATAGTTACTTTTGATTGTTTTAAGAAAGATTATGAAAAAAAAGTCTAAAGAAGTTAATATGTTCAAATGAAATTTTTACTTGACCTCGGTTGCGGTAGAGGGTTAATGTAAGAAAAGCAAAAAGTTTTCAGAATGTTAATGAAAATGATTCTAGACAGTGATCCTAGTTTCATTCTTCGGTATATGAGACCCTCAATAATTAAAAAAATAACAAAAATCAAGATCCTATTCAAATGTTGGTAACCCTCTACCGGAAATGTTGCAGTCAAAAGAGAAAAAGAAATTTTAAAAAAATCTTAAAATAGTTACTTTTGATTGTTTTAAGAAAGATTATGAAAAAAAAGTCTAAGGAAGTTAATATGTTCAAATGAAATTTTTACTTGACCTCGGTTGCGGTAGAGGGTTAATGTAAGAAAAGCAAAAAGTTTTCAGAATGTTAATGAAAATGATTCTAGACAGTGATCCTAGTTTCATTCTTCGGTATATGAGACCCTCAATAATTAAAAAATAAAAAAAATCAAGATCCTATTCAAATGTTGGTAACCCTCTACCGGAAATGTTGTAGTCAAAAGAGAAAAAGAAATTTAAAAAATCTTAAAATAGTTACTTTTGATTGTTTTAAGAAAGATTATGAAAAAAAGTCTAAAGAAGTTAATATGTTCAAATGAAATTTTTACTTGACCTCGGTTGTGGTAGAGGGTTAATGTAAAAAAGCAAAAAGTTTTCAAAATGTTAATGAAAATGATTCTAGACAGTGATCCTAGTTTCATTCTTCGGTATATGAGACCCTCAATAATTAAAAAAATAACAAAAATCAAGATCCTATTCAAATGTTGGTAACCCTCTACCGGAAATGTTGTAGTCAAAAGAGAAAAAGAAATTTAAAAAAATCTTAAAATAGTTACTTTTGATTGTTTTAAGAAAGATTATGAAAAAAAAGTCTAAAGAAGTTAATATGTTCAAATGAAATTTTTACTTGACCTCGGTTGCGGTAGAGGGTTAATGTAAGAAAAGCAAAAAGTTTTCAAAATGTTAATGGAAATGATTCTAGACAGTGATCCTAGTTTCATTCTTCGGTATATGAGACCCTCAATAATTAAAAAAATAACAAAAATCAAGATCCTATTCAAATGTTGGTAACCCTCTACCGGAAATGTTGTAGTCAAAAGAGAAAAAGAAATTTAAAAAAATCTTAAAATAGTTACTTTTGATTGTTTTAAGAAAGATTATGAAAAAAAAGTCTAAAGAAATTAATATGTTCAAATGAAATTTTTACTTGACCTCGGTTGCGGTAGAGGGTTAATGTAAGAAAAGCAAAAAGTTTTCAGAATGTTAATGAAAATGATTCTAGACAGTGATCCTAGTTTCATTCTTCGGTATATGAGACCCTCAATAATTAAAAAAATAACAAAAATCAAGATCCTATTCAAATGTTGGTAGCCCTCTACCGGAAATGTTGTAGTCAAAAGAGAAAAAGAAATTTAAAAAAATCTTAAAATAGTTACTTTTGATTGTTTTAAGAAAGATTATGAAAAAAAAGTCTAAAGAAGTTAATATGTTCAAATGAAATTTTTACTTGACCTCGGTTGCGGTAGAGGGTTAATGTAAAAAAGCAAAAAGTTTTCAAAATGTTAATGGAAATGATTCTAGACAGTGATCCTAGTTTCATTCTTCGGTATATGAGACCCTCAATAATTAAAAAAATAACAAAAATCAAGATCCTATTCAAATGTTGGTAACCCTCTACCGGAAATGTTGTAGTCAAAAGAGAAAAAGAAATTTAAAAAAATCTTAAAATAGTTACTTTTGATTGTTTTAAGAAAGATTATGAAAAAAAAGTCTAAAGAAGTTAATATGTTCAAATGAAATTTTTACTTGACCTCGGTTGCGGTAGAGGGTTAATGTAAGAAAAGCAAAAAGTTTTCAGAATGTTAATGAAAATGATTCTAGACAGTGATCCTAGTTTCATTCTTCGGTATATGAGACCCTCAATAATTAAAAAAATAACAAAAATCAAGATCCTATTCAAATGTTGGTAACCCTCTACCGGAAATGTTGTAGTCAAAAGAGAAAAAGAAATTTAAAAAAATCTTAAAATAGTTACTTTTGATTGTTTTAAGAAAGATTATGAAAAAAAAGTCTAAAGAAGTTAATATGTTCAAATGAAATTTTTACTTGACCTCGGTTGCGGTAGAGGGTTAATGTAAGAAAAGCAAAAAGTTTTCAGAATGTTAATGAAAATGATTCTAGACAGTGATCCTAGTTTCATTCTTCGGTATATGAGACCCTCAATAATTAAAAAAATAACAAAAATCAAGATCCTATTCAAATGTTGGTAACCCTCTACCGGAAATGTTGCAGTCAAAAGAGAAAAAGAAATTTTAAAAAAATCTTAAAATAGTTACTTTTGATTGTTTTAAGAAAGATTATGAAAAAAAAGTCTAAGGAAGTTAATATGTTCAAATGAAATTTTTACTTGACCTCGGTTGCGGTAGAGGGTTAATGTAAGAAAAGCAAAAAGTTTTCAGAATGTTAATGAAAATGATTCTAGACAGTGATCCTAGTTTCATTCTTCGGTATATGAGACCCTCAATAATTAAAAAATAAAAAAAATCAAGATCCTATTCAAATGTTGGTAACCCTCTACCGGAAATGTTGTAGTCAAAAGAGAAAAAGAAATTTAAAAAATCTTAAAATAGTTACTTTTGATTGTTTTAAGAAAGATTATGAAAAAAAGTCTAAAGAAGTTAATATGTTGAAATGTAATTTTTACTTGACCTCGGTTGCGGTAGAGGGTTAATGTAAAAAAGCAAAAAGTTTTCAAAATGTTAATGAAAATGATTCTAGACAGTGATCCTAGTTTCATTCTTCGGTATATGAGACCCTCAATAATTAAAAAAATAACAAAAATCAAGATCCTATTCAAATGTTGGTAACCCTCTACCGGAAATGTTGTAGTCAAAAGAGAAAAAGAAATTTAAAAAAATCTTAAAATAGTTACTTTTGATTGTTTTAAGAAAGATTATGAAAAAAAAGTCTAAAGAAGTTAATATGTTCAAATGAAATTTTTACTTGACCTCGGTTGCGGTAGAGGGTTAATGTAAGAAAAGCAAAAAGTTTTCAAAATGTTAATGGAAATGATTCTAGACAGTGATCCTAGTTTCATTCTTCGGTATATGAGACCCTCAATAATTAAAAAAATAACAAAAATCAAGATCCTATTCAAATGTTGGTAACCCTCTACCGGAAATGTTGTAGTCAAAAGAGAAAAAGAAATTTAAAAAAATCTTAAAATAGTTACTTTTGATTGTTTTAAGAAAGATTATGAAAAAAAAGTCTAGAGAAATTAATATGTTCAAATGAAATTTTTACTTGACCTCGGTTGCGGTAGAGGGTTAATGTAAGAAAAGCAAAAAGTTTTCAGAATGTTAATGAAAATGATTCTAGACAGTGATCCTAGTTTCATTCTTCGGTATATGAGACCCTCAATAATTAAAAAAATAACAAAAATCAAGATCCTATTCAAATGTTGGTAGCCCTCTACCGGAAATGTTGTAGTCAAAAGAGAAAAAGAAATTTAAAAAAATCTTAAAATAGTTACTTTTGATTGTTTTAAGAAAGATTATGAAAAAAAAGTCTAAAGAAGTTAATATGTTCAAATGAAATTTTTACTTGACCTCGGTTGTGGTAGAGGGTTAATGTAAAAAAGCAAAAAGTTTTCAAAATGTTAATGGAAATGATTCTAGACAGTGATCCTAGTTTCATTCTTCGGTATATGAGACCCTCAATAATTAAAAAAATAACAAAAATCAAGATCCTATTCAAATGTTGGTAACCCTCTACCGGAAATGTTGTAGTCAAAAGAGAAAAAGAAATTTAAAAAAATCTTAAAATAGTTACTTTTGATTGTTTTAAGAAAGATTATGAAAAAAAAGTCTAAAGAAGTTAATATGTTCAAATGAAATTTTTACTTGACCTCGGTTGCGGTAGAGGGTTAATGTTAAAAAGCAAAAAGTTTTCAAAATGTTAATGGAAATGATTCTAGACAGTGATCCTAGTTTCATTCTTCGGTATATGAGACCCTCAATAATTAAAAAAATAACAAAAATCAAGATCCTATTCAAATGTTGGTAACCCTCTACCGGAAATGTTGTAGTCAAAAGAGAAAAAGAAATTTAAAAAATCTTAAAATATGTAGTTACTTTTGATTGTTTTAAGAAAGATTATGAAAAAAAGTCTAAAGAAGTTAATATGTTGAAATGTAATTTTTACTTGACCTCGGTTGCGGTAGAGGGTTAATGTAAGAAAAGCAAAAAGTTTTCAGAATGTTAATGAAAATGATTCTAGACAGTGATCCTAGTTTCATTCTTCGGTATATGAGACCCTCAATAATTAAAAAAATAAAAAAAATCAAGATCCTATTCAAATGTTGGTAGCCCTCTACCGGAAATGTTGTAGTCAAAAGAGAAAAAGAAATTTAAAAAAATCTTAAAATAGTTACTTTTGATTGTTTTAAGAAAGATTATGAAAAAAAAGTCTAAAGAAGTTAATATGTTCAAATGAAATTTTTACTTGACCTCGGTTGCGGTAGAGGGTTAATGTAAAAAAGCAAAAAGTTTTCAAAATGTTAATGGAAATGATTCTAGACAGTGATCCTAGTTTCATTCTTCGGTATATGAGACCCTCAATAATTAAAAAAATAACAAAAATCAAGATCCTATTCAAATGTTGGTAACCCTCTACCGGAAATGTTGTAGTCAAAAGAGAAAAAGAAATTTAAAAAAATCTTAAAATAGTTACTTTTGATTGTTTTAAGAAAGATTATGAAAAAAAAGTCTAAAGAAGTTAATATGTTCAAATGAAATTTTTACTTGACCTCGGTTGCGGTAGAGGGTTAATGTAAGAAAAGCAAAAAGTTTTCAGAATGTTAATGAAAATGATTCTAGACAGTGATCCTAGTTTCATTCTTCGGTATATGAGACCCTCAATAATTAAAAAAATAACAAAAATCAAGATCCTATTCAAATGTTGGTAACCCTCTACCGGAAATGTTGTAGTCAAAAGAGAAAAAGAAATTTAAAAAAATCTTAAAATAGTTACTTTTGATTGTTTTAAGAAAGATTATGAAAAAAAAGTCTAAAGAAGTTAATATGTTCAAATGAAATTTTTACTTGACCTCGGTTGCGGTAGAGGGTTAATGTAAGAAAAGCAAAAAGTTTTCAGAATGTTAATGAAAATGATTCTAGACAGTGATCCTAGTTTCATTCTTCGGTATATGAGACCCTCAATAATTAAAAAAATAACAAAAATCAAGATCCTATTCAAATGTTGGTAACCCTCTACCGGAAATGTTGCAGTCAAAAGAGAAAAAGAAATTTTAAAAAAATCTTAAAATAGTTACTTTTGATTGTTTTAAGAAAGATTATGAAAAAAAAGTCTAAGGAAGTTAATATGTTCAAATGAAATTTTTACTTGACCTCGGTTGCGGTAGAGGGTTAATGTAAGAAAAGCAAAAAGTTTTCAGAATGTTAATGAAAATGATTCTAGACAGTGATCCTAGTTTCATTCTTCGGTATATGAGACCCTCAATAATTAAAAAATAAAAAAAATCAAGATCCTATTCAAATGTTGGTAACCCTCTACCGGAAATGTTGTAGTCAAAAGAGAAAAAGAAATTTAAAAAATCTTAAAATAGTTACTTTTGATTGTTTTAAGAAAGATTATGAAAAAAAGTCTAAAGAAGTTAATATGTTGAAATGTAATTTTTACTTGACCTCGGTTGCGGTAGAGGGTTAATGTAAAAAAGCAAAAAGTTTTCAAAATGTTAATGAAAATGATTCTAGACAGTGATCCTAGTTTCATTCTTCGGTATATGAGACCCTCAATAATTAAAAAAATAACAAAAATCAAGATCCTATTCAAATGTTGGTAACCCTCTACCGGAAATGTTGTAGTCAAAAGAGAAAAAGAAATTTAAAAAAATCTTAAAATAGTTACTTTTGATTGTTTTAAGAAAGATTATGAAAAAAAAGTCTAAAGAAGTTAATATGTTCAAATGAAATTTTTACTTGACCTCGGTTGCGGTAGAGGGTTAATGTAAGAAAAGCAAAAAGTTTTCAGAATGTTAATGAAAATGATTCTAGACAGTGATCCTAGTTTCATTCTTCGGTATATGAGACCCTCAATAATTAAAAAAAAAAAACAAAAATCAAGATCCTATTCAAATGTTGGTAACCCTTTACCGGAAATGTTGCAGTCAAAAGAGAAAAAGAAATTTTAAAAAATCTAAAAATAGTTACTTTTGATTGTTTTAAGAAAGATAATGAAAAAAAAGTCTTAAGAAGTTAATATGTTCAAATGAAGTTTTTACTTGACCTCGGTTGCGGTAGAGGGTTAATGTAAGAAAAGCAAAAAGTTTTCAGAATGTTAATGAAAATGATTCTAGACAGTGATCCTAGTTTCATTCTTCGGTATATGAGACCCTCAATAATTAAAAAAATAACAAAAATCAAGATCCTATTCAAATGTTGGTAACCCTCTACCGGAAATGTTGTAGTCAAAAGAGAAAAAGAAATTTAAAAAAATCTTAAAATAGTTACTTTTGATTGTTTTAAGAAAGATTATGAAAAAAAGTCTAAAGAAGTTAATATGTTGAAATGTAATTTTTACTTGACCTCGGTTGCGGTAGAGGGTTAATGTAAAAAAGCAAATAGTTTTCAAAATGTTAATGAAAATGAGTCTAGACAGTGATCCTAGTTTCATTCTTCGGTATATGAGACCCTCAATAATTAAAAAAATAACAAAAATCAAGATCCTATTCAAATGTTGGTAACCCTCTACCGGAAATGTTGTAGTCAAAAGAGAAAAAGAAATTTAAAAAAATCTTTAAATAGTTACTTTTGATTGTTTTAAGAAAGATTATGAAAAAAAAGTCTAAAGAAGTTAATATGTTCAAATGAAATTTTTACTTGACCTCGGTTGCGGTAGAGGGTTAATGTAAGAAAAGCAAAAAGTTTTCAGAATGTTAATGAAAATGATTCTAGACAGTGATCCTAGTTTCATTCTTCGGTATATGAGACCCTCAATAATTAAAAAAATAACAAAAATCAAGATCCTATTCAAATGTTGGTAACCCTCTACCGGAAATGTTGCAGTCAAAAGAGAAAAAGAAATTTTAAAAAATCTTAAAATAGTTACTTTTGATTGTTTTAAGAAAGATATGGAAAAAAAGTCTTAAGAAGTCAATATGTTCAAATGAAATTTTTACTTGACCTCGGTTGCGGTAGAGGGTTAATGTAAGAAAAGCAAAAAGTTTTCAGAATGTTAATGAAAATGATTCTAGACAGTGATCCTAGTTTCATTCTTCGGTATATGAGACCCTCAATAATTAAAAAATAACAAAAATCAAGATCCTATTCAAATGTTGGTAACCCTCTACCGGAAATGTTGCAGTCAAAAGAGAAAAAGAAATTTTAAAAAATCTTAAAATAGTTACTTTTGATTGTTTTAAGAAAGATAATAAAAAAAAGTCTTAAGAAGTTAATATGTTCAAATGTAAGTTTTACTTGACCTCGGTTGCGGTAGAGGGTTAATGTAAGAAAAGCAAAAAGTTTTCAGAATGTTAATGAAAATGATTCTAGACAGTGATCCTAGTTCATTCTTCGGTATATGAGACCCTCAATATTTAAAAAAATAACATAAATCAAGATCCTATTCAAATGTTGGTAACCCTCTACCGGAAATGTTGTAGTCAAAAGAGAAAAAGAAATTTAAAAAAATCTTAAAATAGTTACTTTTGATTGTTTTAAGAAAGATTATGAAAAAAAAGTCTAAAGAAGTTAATATGTTCAAATGTAAGTTTTACTTGACCTCGGTTGCGGTAGAGGGTTAATGTAAAAAAAGCAAAAAGTTTTCAAAATGTTAATGGAAATGATTCTAGACAGTGATTCTAGTTTCATTCTTCGGTATATGAGACCCTCAATAATTAAAAAAATAACAAAAATCAAGATCCTATTCAAATGTTGGTAACCCTCTACCGGAAATGTTGTAGTCAAAAGAGAAAAAGAAATTTAAAAACATCTTAAAACAGTTACTTTTGATTGTTTTGAGAAAGATTATGAAAAAAGTCTAAAGAAGTTAATATGTTGAAATGTAATTTTTACTTGACCTTGGTTGCGGTAGAGGGTTAATGTAAAAAAGCAAAAAGTTTTCAAAATGTTAATGAAAATGATTCTAGACAGTGATCCTAGTTTCATTCTTCGGTATATGAGAGCCTCAATAATTAAAAAAATAAAAAAAATCAAGATCCTATTCAAATGTTGGTAACCCTCTACCGGAAATGTTGTAGTCAAAAGAGAAAAAGAAATTTAAAAAAATCTTAAAATAGTTACTTTTGATTGTTTTAAGAAAGATAATGAAAAAAAAGTCTTAAAAAGTCAATATGTTCAAATGTAAGTTTTACTTGACCTCGGTTGCGGTAGAGGGTTAATGTAAGAAAAGCAAAAAGTTTTCAGAATGTTAATGAAAATGATTCTAGACAGTGATCCTAGTTTCATTCTTCGGTATATGAGACCCTCAATAATTAAAAAAATAACAAAAATCAAGATCCTATTCAAATGTTGGTAACCCTCTACCGGAAATGTTGCAGTCAAAAGAGAAAAAGAAATTTTAAAAAATCTTAAAATAGTTACTTTTGATTGTTTTAAGAAAGATAATGAAAAAAAAGTCTTAAGAAGTTAATATGTTCAAATGAAGTTTTTACTTGACCTCGGTTGCGGTAGAGGGTTAATGTAAGAAAAGCAAAAAGTTTTCAGAATGTTAATGAAAATGATTCTAGACAGTGATCCTAGTTTCATTCTTCGGTATATGAGACCCTCAATAATTAAAAAAATAACAAAAATCAAGATCCTATTCAAATGTTGGTAACCCTCTACCGGAAATGTTGCAGTCAAAAGAGAAAAAGAAATTTTAAAAAATCTTAACATAGTTACTTTTGATTGTTTTAAGAAAGATAATGAAAAAAAAGTCTTAAGAAGTTAATATGTTCAAATGTAAGTTTTACTTGACCTCGGTTGCGGTAGAGGGTTAATGTAAGAAAAGCAAAAAGTTTTCAGAATGTTAATGAAAATGATTCTAGACAGTGATCCTAGTTTCATTCTTCGGTATATGAGACCCTCAATAATTAAAAAAATAACAAAAATCAAGATCCTATTCAAATGTTGGTAACCCTCTACCGGAAATGTTGCAGTCAAAAGAGAAAAAGAAATTTTAAAAAATCTTAAAATAGTTACTTTTGATTGTTTTAAGAAAGATAATGAAAAAAAAGTCTTAAGAAGTCAATATGTTCAAATGTAAGTTTTACTTGACCTCGGTTGCGGTAGAGGGTTAATGTAAAAAAAGCAAAAAGTTTTCAAAATGTTAATGAAAATGATTCTAGACAGTGATCCTAGTTTCATTCTTCGGTATATGAGACCCTCAATAATTAAAAAAATAACACAAATCAAGATCCTATTCAAATGTTGGTAACCCTCTACCGGAAATGTTGTAGTCAAAAGAGAAAAAGAAATTTAAAAAAATCTTAAAATAGTTACTTTTGATTGTTTTAAGAAAGATAATGAAAAAAAAGTCTTAAGAAGTTAATATGTTCAAATGTAAGTTTTACTTGACCTCGGTTACGGTAGAGGGTTAATGTAAAAAAAGCAAAAAGTTTTCAGAATGTTAATGAAAATGATTCTAGACAGTGATCCTAGTTCCATTCTTCGGTATATGACACCCTCAATAGTTAAAAAAATAACAAAAATCAAGATCCTATTCAAATGTGGGTAACCCTCTACCGGAAATGATGCAGTCAAAAGAGAAAAAGAAATTTAAAAAAATCTTAAAATAGTTATTTTGGTTTGTTTTAAGATAGATTATGAAAAAAAAGTCTTTAAAAGTTCTTTTTTTTTCAAATGAAATTCTTACTTGACTTCGGTTGCGGTAGAGGGTTAATGTAAAAAAAGCAAAAATTCTCCAAATGTTAATAAAAATGATTGTAGACAGTTACCCTAGTATCATTTATTCGCAATTAATGATAAAAAGCAGAATTTGTATGAATATGATTCCAGAGGGTGATCTTAGTTTCATTCCTCGGTGTAGAAACTCTCAATAATTAAAAAAAAAAAACAAAAATCTAGATCATATTCAATTTTTGGTAACCCTCTACCGGTAGTCGAAGGACAAAATGAAATTTAAAAAACCTTAAAATATTTATTTTGGATTGTTTCAAGATAAATTATGAATAAGTCTCAAAAAGTTAATGTGTTCAAATGTAATTTTTACTTGACTTTGGGTGCGGTAGAGGGTTAATGAAAAAAGTTTTCAAAATGTCAATGAAAATGATTCAAGACAGTGATTCTAGTTAAAAGAAAGTACATACCTTGTTTTGGAAACAGCCAAGTGATGGTGGCAGGAACGTGATTGATGGCAGCAAGAAGGTATAGCCAACTCAGGAACAGAAAGTGGCAGCGCCTTTTAATTATTTGGTGACGGTGGCGATGACAGTGGAGCAGCAGCAACGTGTTGAAAGAGCACTACATAATGTATAAAAAGTTTTATTTTAGAAACAAAGCAAAATGAGAGATTTTCTACTATGAGTACATATATATGACGTAGAAAATGTTTTGTTTTAGAAACAAAACAAAATGAAAGATTTTCAACTAAATAAATTTTGGAAGTACTGACATAATATTTTGGAGCAGCCAACGTCTATCGTGATGTTGGCGTGGGCCGGCGGCACGATTGAAAACGCAAAAAATGGCTTTAGTTCTGGGAACTAGCAATTACGTAATGGGGGCTGTGGCGGCGATGTATTGAGGCAAACGAAGAAATCTTCTTAATGCCACCATATAAGAAGGTGATGGCAGACATTCTTTAATTTTTGTGGCGACGATAGTGGTGGCACCAATAAGGTGGTGGCACTGCATGTAGGTATAATATGTTTTTTTTTTTTAACAAAATGAAAGATTCTCTAAACGTTTAATACTATTAGATAAGGGTATTCATGCAAAGGCGACAACGTTGTAACATTTGTAAACTGCGTGAATCTATCAAAATTTGTGCCGAAAATTTACTACTTTTACGTCTTGGCAAGAATACTCTTATTATTAATAATTTTAAAATGTTTAAAACGTTAATAAATGCATTAGGGGTACTCACATAAAGTTCTGGAGACAAAGCAACGGCACGTGATGGCGGCTGTGGCGGCGGCGTTGAGGCAAACGAACACGTATGCCTTTATACATTAATTAATAACGTAGGCTGCAGTAAAAACAAAATTATTATCAATTAAATACTCTTTTTTTAATAATTTCAAATCGAATTTAAAACTTGCTTTTTATTTCTACTTACATTATTTCTGCAGTTGTAGGTTCGGGTCAGGTATCTTCCACTTCTTCACACTTTCACACTTTAACTTTGAATGGCTTAATGCTTGGCGTCCTTTTGCCGGCTACATCATTCAACGAAAGAAATTCTTTCGTTCAATCAAGCAACTAAAGTGCTCCCACTGTTATAGGTGGCGCTAATCAAGTTTCGGCAAAATTGTTTAAGCTAAGTGTTCACGATTTGTAGATCTTAAAATATTGTTAGATCTGCAGTGAAAAACATACTTACAATTAAATAATTGTCAGAAAATTTGTCTGACAATTAGCTAATTGTTAGAAATCTGACAATCACTATCGCTGACGATCTGACAATCGCTATCTAACAATAGGGGTATTCACGATCCGATGTAACTTGTCTTGTATCATTGCAAAAGTGTAAAAGTGTAACACTTTCTTGCACTACAACAATAAAATAAACTGAATGTCAAATTCTTACACTTTTGCTATACTCCAACCCTATTGTAAAAGAAAAATACACCATAGTAAAGTTAGCGCTTGTGTATTTGATAACTTGCCAAATGTCAGTTTTTTTGTAAGCTGATATTTGTTTGTGAAATTTTGTGAGTTTGCTATAGTGTAACTATAGATAAAAGAAGTGCGTTCACGATCGATTGTAAAAAAATAAAATTTTACAATTTTACTAGGCATGTTGCACCAGAAAGTGAATACCCTTAATAGTGTAGAAAAAAATTACATAAAGTTTGTAAAAAGTGTATATTTCATTAAAAATGCTAAAATGAGTAGGTACTTTCATAATAGGGTGGTTCATAAATTCGAAAAAATTGAGTTTTAATTACACAGAAAGTTTGTAAAACGTGTATATTTCATTAAAAAATGCTAAAATGAGTACTTTCACAGTAGGGTGGTTCATAAATTAAAAAAAAAAATGAGTTTTAATTACACAGAAAGTTTGTAAAACGTGTATATTTCATAAAAAAATGCAAAATGCTAAAATGAGTACTTTCACAGTAGGGTGGTTCATAAATTCGAAAAAAAATGAGTTTTAATTACACAGAAAGTTTGTAAAACGTGTATATTTCATAAAAAAATGCTAAAATGAGTACTTTCACAATAGGATGATTCATAAATTCGAAAAAAGTTGACCTTTAACTACACAGAAAGTTTGTAAAACGTGTATATTTCATAAAAAAATGCTAAAATGAGTACTTTCACAATAGGGTGATTCATAAATTCGAAAAAAAGTTGACTTTAACTACACAGAAAGTTTGTAAAACGTGTATATTTCATAAAAAAATGCTAAAATGAGTACTTTCACAGTAGGGTGGTTCATAAATTCGAAAAAAATGAGTTTTAATAACACAGAAAGTTTGTAAAACGTGTATATTTCATTAAAAAATGCTAAAATGAGTACTTTCACAATAGGGTGGTTCATAAATTCGAAAAAAAATTGAGTTTTAATTACACAGAAAGTTTGTAAAACGTGTATATTTCATTAAAAAAATGCTAAAATGAGTACTTTCTCACAGTAGGGTGGTTCATAAATTCGAAAAAAAATGAGTTTTAATTACACAGAAAGTTTGTAAAACGTGTATATTTCATAAAAAAATGCTAAAATGAGTACTTTCACAATAGGGTGGTTCATAAATTCGAAAAAAAATTGAGTTTTAACTACACAGAAGGTTTGTAAAACGTGTATATTCCATTAAAAATGCTAAAATGAGTACTTTCACAATAGGGTGGTTCATAAATTCGAACACAAAATTGAGTTTTTACTACACAGAAAGTTTGTAAAACGTTTACATTTCATAAAAAATGCTAAAATGAGTACTTTCACTACAGGGTGGTTCATAAATATTATGTCTTCTACATTTTCCAGTGGAATTTAAAAAAAAGCAACGTGGTAAATATTTGAAGCAATTAATCGATGAAAAAAAAAATTCAATTAGGGTGGCTCACAATTTTTTTGTTTGCTTTTTTCAAACAAATTTTATTTTATTAAGGTATCTTATGATGGAATTTCTGTTGAAAAGTGCAGAAAAATGTTTAAGCACCAGCCTAATAGAACATTTTTTTCATCGATTATTTGTTTCAAATATTTATCACGTTGTTTTTTTTTTATTCGACTGCAAAATGTAGACGATAGCATATATTTGAACGACCGACCCTAATGTGAATGTATTATTTCAACTTTTTTTACGAAATTTACACGTTTTACGACCTCTCTGCTTTTTTTCCAAACTTAATTAAGGTATACTCGTTACATTTGATATTGTTCATGGCAGTCCAAGGCAAAAGGTATATAAATGTTGAAATGTCCCGATTTCGGTCTTTCGCCAAACTCCATATGGACATGCAAAAAAACGCAGGTAGTGATAACGGAGAATTATATTTTTATTTAATATCTGTTCATTGTTTTAATGAACCTGTACGTTAGGACAATTAATTACATTTATTAAAATCAATCAACGTTAATTGGTATAATGAATAGCCATTAATTAAAATATATATGTTAACTTATTAATTAACGATAAAGCTTGACGAAAGAGCATTTCTATTAATGCTGTTCATAAATTTAATAAACCATTCATTAATTTAATGAACCATTCATAATTTTTAATAAACAGTTTATTATTTTAATGTATGGTTAATAAAAATTTAACGAAGGGTTAATTTTGCGCCATTTTTTAGTTACAACTTGCGCGTTGCAGTGATCACACTTTAAAAAAAAATTAAAGTACTAAATTGAACAAGGTTTTTACATAATTTACCTGTGTGATGTAAGGAAATAACTAAATTGAAATTATTTTCGAGGAAATGCCATTTAATTACCAACAGGGATACACCCCACAATAGGTATGAGAAAAGGAATAATATCAATAAGTAAGTATTTCATTTGCCTGATCAAAATCTGATTTGAAAAATAAAAAGAACTACTTACATAAAGAGTAGAAAAAAGAGACAAATGCGAGAAATTCACAATATTGTATCCATTACGGAAGCTTAAAGGTGTAATTTAGGAAAAATATAATGTTGGAACCTAAAATTGAAATTGTTTGGTGTGTACTTTTTTCAATATGAATGTAATATATTGTTAAATCAATTCCATTTTGTATTAAAATCTTACCGACAAACATTTGACATTTATATATAAAGTGTCGATAGCACACCGACAATCCACTTAATTATCTGCACATAGCTTAACTCTTTATGTATTTGGCATGTTTGCCACTTGAATTCAGTTGAAAAGTAAATAATTGATAATATGTGGTCGGAAAGTGTAAACAATTCGACATGTTTGCTCATAGAAATGCTTTTCGTTTTCATTCATCCTACGCATTAAAGCATATTGCATAGAGTATAAAAGGCGACTTTTTCACTCCTATTGTACCTTTATGGATTTAATTATGAGAGTATAAAAGAGATAATAATATATTAGATTAATTAATAAATACGAGCATAAAACATTAACTAACAATCATAAGAAATATTTTCTGATGCCAAATGGCCTATTATCGCCTTAAGCGTCACCATATTCACTTATACAAGCAATATAGAAACAAAGTACCACAAACTAATAAACGAGGCCGTGAGTGCAAAAGTGGTGTAACCCAGAGATTAAAACATATCGCAACTATCCCGTTGATATTATTTATACCAGGAAATATTTAAGGATTCGGTAATGCTTATTTTTTATTAACTTCCCGTCAGAGGGGGTTATTGGAGTGCTATAGAAACAAATAACTAATCATGTCTGAAATGCGAATTTCAGATTTTTATTAACCCTTATGTGCGTGACGAGGTACCCGGGTACCTTTTCAACTTTCAATGTCCAATTAAACAAGTTTAATGGCTAGCTATGTGCAAGACACTTTATGAGAGCTCCTAAGATTATGTTTTGTGCATATTTTAATAATTTGCAAGTTAGTAAGTCGAATGGGAAGATCCCTGTCCACCAAAAAATTATAAACACCCTAAACCGTGTGACGAGGTACCTCGGTACCTCTATGTATAGGGAACGTATTTGTACCCGACCAAAGTGTGATAACGTTGCATTTTCACACGTGTTTTACTATAATTCGAGAAACTACTATGCGATGGAAGACATTTTTCATTTGTGTGAGGCTCCCATTTTTCAGCAATTTTTTTTTTATATTTACTATAGTTTTCACAATACGGCCTTTGAAAGTGGCTGATAACTTCACGTACTATCAGAAGTTATGAGTATCGTTATCAGCCACTTTGAAAGCACGTATGTCAAAAACTGTACAAGATATCAAGAAACTATGTTAGTACAGAATGCAAGACTAAGAGCCCTATCCGATCATATGCATATGACAAATATCTTGCTTTGTGTGGTAGTTTTTCGAGTAATGAGCAAAAACCTTGCAAAAATCCCAGCAGCAATAAAACCATTTGCTAAAATACCTAGCATAAGCATATACTTTTGACTGAAAACAAAAAGTAATAGCAATTGCTTTATTTTATTTTTTGAAACACGAAGATTTTTCACAATTTTGGAACCAAGCAAGGCATTTTATAGCAAGTTATTATTATGGAGCTTGGCAGTTTCGGTGTTTTGAATGCTTGGATTGACGAAAGCAATACAACTGCTTTAGTGTTCTTAGGGATCTAAAAACAATGAAGTTGTTGTGAACAAGTTGGTAGAAAACACTGTGTGTCTGTATGTTTTTGGAAGAAAACATTCTATGTTATTATCAAAACAAGCGTCATATTCCAGTCATTCAATCCAGTTGCATAGACCCGATAAAAACCTCTGCTAAAATTAGTTTTTACGAACAAACAACTAGAACTCGTAAGGACTGCAAAAATTAACTAAAATATACTATGGTTGTATGGTAGTATACCTCGTGGCATAATGGTTAGTGCGTTGGACTGGCATGCCGAAGGTCTGGGTTCCAGCTAATGTGACCTAAAACACAAAAAAACATAAAACGGTAGACGGCCTTGGGCCATACCTAAAAGCGACTTAGAAACATTATATGTAACACTTATAATGAAATAAAGTCAATTATTACTACTACATAAATGTTTTAACGAGGTTTTACCTCTTAAGAGGAACTGACAAATCCTCCAAGAGTATACTACTTGGCATGAATAAGTGCTTCTCATCTAGCCGCTCGGAATCGGCAAAAAATTGTAGGTGTCCTTCATTCCTGGCAACAACACGCACACAAAAATGGTTGAGAGTTGTAAGTCACTAGGCCCTGGTTTGGTTCTCCACGAGTTGTTGTGATACCAACATTTTTTCAAGTAATTTTAAGTGAATTTTTTTGAAAAGTCAACATCTTAAGCAATGGCTTCTATTTACGTAATTTTGTTTACCGTAAATATAGTAAAGAAGTGAGAAAAACAAGACGAATGAAGTAAAATATGAATCAAGGGTAGTATGAATGAATTATAATGTAATTAACATAAAAATATAGAACAAACAGCTAATTTTCATATGAATTTTTATGAAGGTACCCGGGTACCTTATCACACGGTTTAAGGTGTTTTTTTCGTCACGCACATAAGGGTTAAGGATGTTCATAAAAAATTTATTAACGTTTATTGATTTTTATATTTTTTAATGAACACGTCATTAAAACAATGAACAGATTAATTAAAAATAAAAGCAGATTTTTATTAACGATGTTTATAAAAAATTTATTAACGTTTATTGATTTTTATAAATGGTTTTCATTGTTTTTTAATGAACACGTCATTAAAACAATGCACAGATTAATTAAAAATAAAAGCAGATTTTTATTAACGATGTTTATAAAAAATTTATTAACGTTTATTGATTTTTATAAATGGTTTTCATTGTTTTTTAATGAACACGTCATTAAAACAATGAACAGATTAATTAAAAATAAAAGCAGATTTTTATTAACGATGTTTATAAAAAATTTATTAACGTTTATTGATTTTTATTAATGGTTTTCATTGTTTTTTAATGAACACGTCATTAAAACAATGCACAGATTAATTAAAAATAAAAGCAGATTTTTATTAACGATGTTTATAAAAAATTTATTAACGTTTATTGATGTTTATAAATGGTTTTCATTGTTTTTTAATGAACACGTCATTAAAACAATGAACAGATTAATTAAAAATAAAAGCAGATTTTTATTAACGATGTTTATAAAAAATTTATTAACGTTTATAGATTTTTATTAATGGTTTTCATTGTTTTTTAATGAACACGTCATTAAAACAATGAACAGATTAATTAAAAATAAAAGTAGATTTTTATTAACGATGTTTATAAAAAATTTATTAACGTTTATTGATTTTTATTAATGGTTTTCATTGTTTTTTAATGAACACGTCATTAAAACAATGTACAGATTAATTAAAAATAAAAGTAGATTTTTATTACGGATGTTCATAAAAAATTTATTAACGTTTATTGATTTTTATAAATGGTTTTCATTGTTTTTTAATGAACACGACATTAAAACAATGAACAGATTAATAAAAAAATAAAACTAGATTTTTATTAACGATGTTCATAAAAAATTTATTAACGTTTATTAATTTTTATAAATGGTTTTCATTGTTTTTTAATGAACATTAATAGAATCAGTGAATCGTTAATTAAAAATGAAAAAAAAAAAAATATGAATGGCTGTTCATAAAAAATAATGAACGTTTATTGATTTTTATAAACGGTTATCAATTTTCTATTAACAAAGTTCATTGGGACAATGTATAAATTAATAGAATCAATGAATCGTTAATAAAAACGTGAATTTGGATTTTAATAAACGAGAATAACCAACGTTTATTAATTCCCGCTTTTATTTTTTATTATTTGTACATTGAATACATGAATCGTACATTGATTCAACGAATAATGGGTTTATAAACGCCGTTTATAGATTTTACGTACAATAATTTTTTCAGTGTATGTCAACGTTGCTCATAAGATCGTTGAAATTCACCAGTCATTTGATTTAAATAACGACAAAATAACAGCTACGGTCACAGACAATGGTTCCAATTTTGCTAAAGCATTTAAAGAATTTGGGATAAAGAGTTTCTCTAATTTCATGGAAGGTAAAATTTGTTTAGTCTATAATAAATTAACGCTATATAAATGATGGATAATGAATTAAGGCTCTTTGCAAAAAAATAAACAACCCCTTATCAAAACAAAAAATTGAAAAAAGTTTAAACAATCAAATAAATGCAATGTCAAATAAAAGATTATATCTTAATAAACAAAATTTCTTTCAAACAAACAGATGTTTGAGAAGACACTGATTGGGATTGGGCACCTCTTTCCTTTAAGCAGATACTGCTTGGTTTGTGCAGCTCTGATGGCGATGGCACGTGTTTTAATATGAAACACAATTCTTGTTTTTAGGTTTAATGTAGGTAGTTCTTTATTATATTATTATGAGGCTAAGTTTAATTTTAAGTTTTACTAAATTTACAATTAGGTTTAATTAGGTATAAATTATCAAACTGCAGGGAAGCTGCCAAAATAGTTTAAAGTTGCAGAGAAGCTGCCAATTGCCACGAGAGATGAAATTAGAATGATGGCAAGATAAAATGAAAAATGGACGGCATATCCGCCGAGGCCGATAAGTCCACGTCGATCACCGCGAAGTTAGGTGCGGTTGAGTATGTATCACTCGGACTGACACAGAGATGTACCAGAGGGAGTGATACATACTCTCACCGTAGGATGGCGTGAACATTACCGGCCCCCTTGGCATATGTTGCCAAAAAGTTTTAGAAGTCAAATTTACATTGAAACAAAATTTAATGTTAATGATTCATTAAGTTATATAATCCAAAGAAAAATTATGAAATTTCAAAAGTTTAGAAGTCAAGTTTACATTGACACAAAATTAAAATTTAATGTTAATAATTCATTAAGTTATATAATTCAAAGAAAAATTATGAAATTCAAAAGTTATATTGACAATTTATAAAAAACCATAGATATATAATTTAAGAAAATTTAATGATTCAAAAGCTAGATAAGAAAATATGGTAGTAGAACAATATTGTGATTTCATTTTTGTTTTTTTTTATTTTTGTTTTTTGTCTTTGATTAGTTACTTGTTTACAAGATGGTTTTATGTGTGCCTTTAAAAATTAAGAAAGAAAAGTTTATAGATACTTCATCTAGAAAAGAAAGTTTAAAGATACTTCATCTAAAAGTGTTATAAAATCTACGGATATTCATTTGTTCCTTGGTTCAGTCATTTATAGGCAAACGACAAAGTTTGACTACCTATAGGTCGAGTAAGCTCACCAAATCGCGTATTGATGGTTGCCACTCGCACTCTACCGTCTGGCCCAGGAAACACTTTAACAATACGTCCCATACACCAATCGGTGGATGGTAGGTTTTCCTTTTTAATTACGACGAAGTCGCCAACTTTAAAATCTTCAGTAGAGTAATGCCATTTTGTTCTTTTATGAAGTTCCTTGATATATTCCTCCCTTGGGAGTCCTACTTTTCGGAAATGAGTTTTGAAACTTTTTACCCCGGCTTCCCAAAGGCCACCCATATGTGGGGAACCTGGGGGGATAAAATTCCAACTCAAGCCTTGAACACCGTATTTCGCGAGAGTAATTTCAGGAAGTGACGAAAGGAGCTTTTTGAAGTCTTTTTTTAGTATTGTGTCGGCACCAACAAAATTAGTTCCGTGATCTGAGTAAACTGCATGCGGCAGGCCTCTTCTTGCAACAAATCTTGCAAAGGCGGCTAAGAAAACTGTGGAAGAAAGATCACTGGCGGCTTCAAGGTGTATGGCTTTCGTTGAAAAACATACGAAAAGACAGGTATATCCTTTTGTCAAACTACAGTTCCTACCAGTGAAGCTTTTGATGGTGAAGGGTCCCGCGAAGTCTATCCCAGTATGGGTAAAAGGAGGAGAAAAATTACAACGCTCATCAGGAAGAGCGGCCATCAATTGCTGGCCTAAACGTTTTTTGTGGATTGCACATTTTGTGCACTTGTGAATGTGGGATTTAACTAGGACTTTAAGTTTCGGTATCCAATAAACCTGTCGAATCATCCGTATCATCAAAGCATTTCCACCATGGAGAGTTAAATCATGAATGAAATCAGCTAAAAGTTGTGTAAATTTTGCTCCATAAGGCAAGATGATCGGATAGCGCTCACTGAACGGAAAATTTGCATTTAATAGGCGCCCTTGAACACGTAGAATCTTATTTGAGTCTAGGATAGGATTTAAGGATAAAATAGAACTTTTTGGACTGATATTGTGATTTGCAGATAAAGATTGGAACTCATTGAAGAAAAATGATTGCTGACAAAGCAAAATAAGGCGACGTTGAACGAATTGAATCTCTGGTTGAGTGATACGACCAGAATCATACGCAATAGGTACGAATTTCTTTGGAAACTTTATACGGAGATAGCGGTAAACATAGGAGAGGACTCTTAAGGCCCTTGGTAAGGAAGAAAATCTAGCTAAAATATCGACAGGTGTAGTTACGGTAGCAAAAATTGAGACAGGTTTTACCTCAAGATCTTCGCATTGTGGTTCAATAGGAAGGCTTGAAGGCCACTGAGATTCCGGTTCGCTCAGCCATGAAGGGCCTTTCCACCAAAGATCGCTATCCTTTAAACTTTCTGGAGTAAGACCTCTCGTAGCAAGATCCGCAGGATTATCACTAGATCTCACATGATTCCAGTTCCGATTGCCTACATTTTCTATAATTTCACTGGTTCGATTTGCGATAAAAGTCTTCCAGGTGCCTGGATGTTTTTTGAGCCATGATAAGACAACAGAAGAGTCAGTCCAGAAAAAGGTTTGGGAGCATTCCACTGGTGTTTGTGGAACATAAATCTTGACTAGTCTCGAAAGAAGAAGTGCCCCGCAGAGTTCTAACCGAGGTAAGGAAACAGATTTTATTGGAGCAACTTTGGACTTTGCGCAGACTAAGTGCGAGCTTATATCTCCATCAGGGTGCTGGACTCGAACGTAAAGGGAAGCAGCGTATGCCTGCTCAGATGAATCGCAAAAACCATGGAACTGCACCTGCGATGAAGGTGTAAACTCGGTCCATCTGGGTATCTTTATCAACTGGATTTCACTGAAATTTTCCACAAAGGTTTTCCATTTGAAAAAAGTGTTGGACTCGATGAGTTCATCCCACTTCGTTTCTTCTATCCAGATCTTTTGCATAAGAATTTTGGCGGTTACGATAATGGGAGCTAGCCAGCCTGCTGGATCAAAAAGTTTAGAAATTTCTGAAAAAACTTCGCGTTTGGTAGGGGCGATAGAAAACTTGAGGGGTTGCGTGGTAAAATAGAAGAAATCTTCTTTAGCGTTCCAGCGAATCCCAAGGGTTTTTGTGGTGCTATCAGAATCGATCTTCAGAAAATTCTCGTTTAAGATATGCTCCGACGGTAGATGATCTAACAAAAAGGAGGAGTTTGAAGTCCATTTGCGGAGAGGGAAGCCTGCTGAATTGAGTGCTTCTATAACCTCGAGTTGGATACTTTTTGCCGTTTGAAGATCATGCGCACCAGCAAGAAGATCATCGACGTAAAAGTCGGATTCAATTACCTTTGCTGCAGGAGGATATTTATACAGAACATCTTTTGAAAGTTGCTTGAGCGTTCTAATAGCTAAGTAAGGCGCACAGTTTACCCCAAAGGTTACGGTGAGGAGTTCAAAATCTTCAAAATTTTCTACTGGTGAGGTTCTATATAGGATACGTTGAAATTTGGTTTGATCAGGGTGTGCTAAAATCTGGCGGTACATCTTTTCGATGTCCGCATTAAAAGCATATTTGAAAAATCTCCACTTAATAATAAGTGACGGTAAATCACTTTGGAGAGTAGGTCCGGCATATAAACAGTCATTAAGACTCATACCAGTGGACGTGGGGTTTGAAGCGTTAAATACTACCCGCACTTTGGTAGAGTGGCTCTCTGGCTTGATCACTGCGTGATGAGGTAGGTAGTATGGTATTTTGACATTGTGTCTTTCATTAGGAAGTATTTTACGCATATGGTAAAGCGTAAGGTATTCGGTAAGCACTTGTGAATATTTAGCTTTAAGATCGGAATTCTTTTGAATGTTACGTTCTGTTCGAAGAAACTGTTGCAGTGCGTTATTTCTCGAGTGCCCTAGATGAGAAGATTCAAATTCAGGTTTAAAAGGGAGACCTACCACATATCTACCATCTGGGAGTCTGTATGTAGTTTTTTCATAGAGGTCTTCACAGAATTTATCTGATTCAGAAGCGTAGTATTTTCGGTCAGAAAGTTCTTCCAACTCCCAAAACTTTTTGATTCGGTCGTCGAGGGATTCATTTT